>CAUYLG010058042.1:0-109855 GCA_963573385.1 Cacajao melanocephalus
TACGGCCACAGCTTAGTCAGTGGTTTACACTTTCTTGTGCATTGAGTGGATAAATGAAAGAGAGAGTACAGATTGGAAAGGTCTACAAAGAACTAAAACAGATATACAAGAAAAAAACAAACAACCCCATTCAAAAGTGGGAGAAGGATATGAACAGACACTTTTCAAAGAAGACATATATGAGGCCAACAAACATGAAAAAATGCTCATCATCACTGGTCATTAGAGAAATGCAAATCAAAACCACATTGAGATACCATCTCAGATCAGTTAGAATGGCGATCATTAAAAAATCTTGAGACAACAGATGCTAGAGAGGATGTGGAGAAACAGGAGCACTCCTACACAGTTGGTGGGAGTGTAAATTAGTTCAACCATTGTGGAAGAGAGTGTGGCAATTTCTCAAGGATCTAGAAATAAAAATTCCATTTGACTCAGCAATCCCATTACTGGGTATATACCCAAAGAACTATAAATCGGAGGGGTAGAAGGGGGGAGGGATAACATGGGGAGAAATACCAGATATAGTATGCACCTATGCAACAACCCTGCATGACCTGCCCAGAACCTAAAGTAAAATAAAATAAATAAATAAATAATTTAAAAATAAAAATAAAATATTATAAAGATATTGTTCAAATTGAAGAGCAAAGGCTAGGTTCAGCAACTTTCAAACTGTTTGTACATTTAATAAAATCACTATAAATAAAAAATTATATTTCAAAAAAAGAAAAAAAGTCTGGAAAGGTAAGTTGAGGCCAGATTTTTAAATTATCTGGGAGGCTTTCCTAAGATTTCTGGGCTTGTGGTCCTTGAAATGAGTTGTGCTAATCATGTTTTATTGTATTTTAAAACATTTTAGGTACAATGGCCTCGTTTTATAGATTTGTATCAACAAAGTTTTGGATAAGACTTTGGAAACTATAGGTTGAAGAATCGAGTGATGTTGTAGCACTCCAATATTTAGAAAAAAGCTATCTTTGATATTTGATAGTGGGAATCAATGGAGGTTTTTTTTTTTTTTTTTTTTTTTTATCGGGACACAGTCTCCTTATGTCAATCAGGCTGGTGGGCAGTGGTGCAATTGGCTCAATGCAACCTCCACCTCCCAGGTTCAAATGATTCTCCCACCTCAGCCTCACGAGAAGCTGAGAATACAGGCATACGCCACCATGCCCAGCTAATTTTTGTATTTTTAGTAGAGATGGGGTTTCACCAATATTGTTTAGGCTGGTCTCGAACTACTGGCCTTTAGAGATCTGCTCACCTCAGCCTTTCAAAGTGCTAGGATTATAGGTGTGAGTCCCTGTGCCTGGCCTCAGTGAAGATTTTTGAGCACAGAAGTAAGAGCAAAGATATACTTTAGAAAGATCACTTTAGAAAATAAAGAGTTTTAGAAGTTTGAAACTTAGCACAGGGAAATAAGTTAGAAGATAGATGCGAAAAACTGAGAAAGAGTTCATAAAGGCCCAAGTCAAAACACTGACAATGAGAATTGGGAAAAAGAAGATTCGGTGATGGAACAAAAATTTACTGAGTGCTTGCTACAAATCAGGTATTACTCTAGGTATGGTAGATACAACAGAAAATAAAATATTTTTATTCTTGTGGCTGTTGTATTTTATTAGTGTGAGATGAAAACAAACACATTAATTAAATATTAATATAAGTAAAAGAGTCTCAAGTACTCTGGAGAAAAAAAAAGAACAGAGAAGGATAGGAAGTACCTAGTAGACGAAGAGGTTAAGTAAGATTTACTTTACTTACTGAGAGAGCAATGCTTCAGACACAGTTGAAGGAAATGAGGATTCAAGACATGCAGTTGTCTGGGGCAAGGTTATTACTGGCAGAGGATAATGCCAGTGGAAATACTGAATCCTGGAAAGGCAAAGGGGGTCACTGCAGCTGGACTGGAGGGAGAAATGGGGAGAATAGTAGAGAATTTGGTCATATGGACCATGGGATGCCAGATTATTGAGAACTTTGTAAATTCTTGTAAAAACTTTGGCCTTTGCTCTAATTGCAATAGAAAACCATTGGAAAGTTTTGAACAGTGGAGAGACACAAAGTGCTTTATGTCTTAATAGAGTCACTCTGACTGCTATGTTGATAGACGATACGTATCAGGGGTAAAAAGAGAGAGTGGTTAGGAGAGTATTGCAATATTCCAGTTGTTATTTCATAATGCTTTGGATCAGTGTGGTAGCAGTGGATGTATTGAGAATTTGTTAGTGTCTGGAAACATTCTGAAGATAGAGACAACAGGATCTTTTGAAATGTGATGTGACATATGAGAAATAAAGAGGATGAAGTGGCTATTAAGTGAGAAGGACGAGCTGCAGGTAGAGAAAATGGGGGGGGGAAGAATATCAGGAGTTCAGTTTTGAACACAGTTAAATTTGAAATGGATATTAGGTCCTCTAAGTAGGGATGTTGAGTAGGAATTTGAATCCTACAACTCTGGAGTTTAGGAGAGAGGCCAACCTTGAGACAGAAATTGGGCAGTTCTCAGTTCATAGATGGTATCACCAAGGGATTAATGTTGACAGAGAAAAGGAGATATCTAAGGACTAAAACTTGGAGCATTCCAACATTAAGAGGTTAGTAAGATGCAGAGGAACAATTAAAAGAGCCTGAGAAGAAGCAGCAGTGAGCTAGGAGAACACTAATAAGTTAGGCTGTCTTTGAAGCCAGCAGGAAAAAAAAAAAAAATCAAAGTTGGGAGAGTAATTAACTGAATCAAATGCTGCTGATAATTCAAACAGGAACTCCAAAACCTGACCTTGGAATCCCAAACAATCTGAAGAATTTTGCTGACATTGGCAAGAAGAGATTCTGTGGGGAGGTGGAAGTGAAAATCTCACTGAATTGTGTTTAAGAGACAATGGGAGCAAAGGAATTGGAACACTGAAGAGTTTTGCCTTCCAGGACTCAAGAGGAGCTATCAGATGGGAGAAATATTTGAAAAAATATAAAAGAAATGTATTTGGTGGTTGCTCACGCCCCTCATAACAAAATTGGTTCATATGTCTACACTGATAACAGCATGCTTACATCAAGAGGGTGTGAAAAGCTCACATAATGAGACTATCAGTGACAGCAGGACAGGCACAAAAGCTTGAGCAAAAGGAAGGGCTTTTGTTTTTATTGTGATTAATGGCAGCCTATGATAAGGGTTTCCATGTGCATGGTTTGAACAACTTCCTTCCAGTGGCAAGGCAGGAAGAGTGAAGGCTTCCTTATGGGCTTTCCCAGCTGTGGGGCAAGAGGAGAAAGGGGGAACTGGGATTTGGAAACACAGTGGTCAAACATTAAAAATGGAGTCAAATTATAACAAAAGAACTTGGTGGAAAATGTTGAGTGAGGTTGTAGAGAAGAGATGAAGTTGGTTCTTTAATTTGAAGCCTGGGAATTGAAGATATTCATGTTGTTCAACTAAGATAGGAAACATATAATACAATCAGGTCACATATAGAAATGCCAGTCCATTCTGGTATAAGAAAGAAGCAAGAGGAACAAGGGAAGGAAGGTGAGCAGAAAGTTAAGGTAAAGCAATAAATGTTGACAGTGTGAATTTTGGTATTTGCATCTTGAAGCAATCTTGTCCTGCATCTCAATTTCTCTGCCTTAAAAAAATTGTTCTGGTTTAGCTAGGATTTTTGAAATGTGAGAGACAGAGCCAAAACAATCACTTTCTCTAGAGTCTGCCCTGTCTCTCATTTTTAATTACACTGAATCTTTTGTTGTCAATGTAATCTTTAATAGGATTCAGTAAGTCTCTGTTATGAATCTTCTTGACTTCTAATTTTAGTTCCAACGTGTAAATAGTTTGGAAGTCATCTCTGTTGTCCTTACAATAAGAAAAAGAGCTGAAGAAATGAAAAAGCAATGACTTTTCTTGACCCCATCAGAGAACTCAAGTTACGGGGCAAATCATCACCTCCAAGTCTGGGGAACATGTGAATTGAGAGCATCACAGACAAAATCCTGCCTACCTGGAGTAGAAGACTCTGGGGCAATAAACTGGAAAAAGCATGAAATGATAATTTTGGTGAGTTGCTGGATGCTGAGTGTAGACTAGCATGAATGTGAGAAACTCATAGGAACTACAGTCTGATGAGATCCCCACACTCTCTTGGGTTTTACCTCCAGGAGCCCCATTCACCTCTGAGTTTGAAGAACTAAGAAAGATCCCCTCCTGGCTCTGGTAAGGGCTAGAGAAGACAAATCACTATGAAATATGCCCAGATCACTCTTCATAATAAAGACCTACTCTTCGGTAGAAAGGACCTTACTTTTATCTCCCTGGTGAGAGGACATTCTTCACACTCTAGCCCCCTCTAGCCTTCCTGCATCAACTGAGGAGAAAAAAAAAAAAAAGAAACACTTTGAAGGTCACAGTGCAGTATTCAGGCCTTCTAAAAGCCTGAGACTTAATCATAAGATTATGGAATATTTCCTCTTCCCCAAATATTACCCCTAGAGAAACAAGGCTTTCCTCTGATAACAGTTCAATATAGCGAAAACGCTTCAAATTATGGACTCCCTTTGAGAGGGAGTATTTAGGAAACCTAAAAGACAACAGGAGAGGCAAAAACCTGCAAACTCTAAAAATTTGAAGTCTCTGTCACCTATAACTATAGCAAACATTAAACATAACCAAACTCTTAGCCAGATTCAGCTGAATGCCTGTTTATTTCAGTCCCTGTTATCTGATCACACGTCTGGATTTCAACAAAAAAGTCACAAGTCCTGAGAAAGGCAAGAAAAAAAGCACACACAGTATGAAAAGACAAGGCAATATTCAGAACGAGACTCAGATATGACACAGATGTTTGAATTATCAGACTGTACATTTAAAATATCTATGGCTAATGTGTTAAGGGTTCCCATGGAAAAAGTAGACAGCAGGCAAGAACAGATGGATATTATAATCAGAAAGATGGAAACTCTAAGAATAAAAAGGAAATGTTATATGTGAAAATGACAATAAAAGAAATGCATTATGCCTTCTGATGGAATCATCAGTAGAATGAACATAGTTGAGGGAAGATTTAGTGAGCTTGAAGATAGGTCATAAGACACTTCCCAAACTGAATTTTTTTTTAAAAAAGAAAGAAACACACACACACACACACACACAGGCACACAAACACAGGCACATATATACACTAGGAGAAAAATCTCAAGAACTGTGGGACAGTTTCAAAAGGTAAATATATGTGTAATCGGAATTCCAGAAATAGAAGGAAAAGAGCACAGAGCAGAAGAAATGTTTAAAGTATAATGGCCAAAAATTTCCCGGAAATTAATGTCAGACATAAAACCAGAAATCCAAGAAGTGCAAGGGACATCAAGCAGGATTAATACCAAAATATCTACACCTAGGACTATCGTATTCAAATTGAATAAAAGGAAAGGCAAAGAAAAAAAGTTTGAAAGAAACCAAAGAAAACGAAGTAGGTAGGGGATCTTACTTATAAAGGAACAAGGATAAGCATTAAATCATATAGGTTAGAACACAAGTCTACATAAAGAAAGAGCAACAGAGAAAGAATAAGATACAATAAAATGATTTATGATGCTTAGAATAAAACAAGCAAGGGGACTGGGTTCAATGTCACAAAAAATTTTAGCAAATGAATTTTAGGAGGAAAGATGTAATTGGTACTTGTTAATGTGCAGCAAGTAACAGACATACTAATTCCAAGTGTAATTAATTGAAGAAATATTATTCTAAACTTAATCATGAAAATTAGAGCAATATCATGGTTTTGCTGCTCCTCGGTGTTTTCTATATAATGGCCTCAGGGTGAATACCCAAATATATGCTTTGTAGAGATTAGACTTGTTTTGTTTTGTTCATTGCAGTACTTTTCAGTAGTAAGACTGCTTGGGATATAGCAGGCAATCACTACATTTTCTTAAATAAAGATAGCTACTGAAGAATAAGCAGATGAGACAGAGAGGAAGGGAGGGCTTCTAAAGCTATTTAGAAGTTTTTGAATGAACTGGTTCAGTTTTTGATTCTTTTGTGCTTTCATAGATAATGGTGCCATTAGCTGAGAATGGCAAGCAGGAGAAGGGGCATGTGAAGGACAATTTAGTTTTGGATACCTTAGTTTCAGGTTTCTCAGGGACACACATGCAGTAATATTTAGTAGTTGGCAGAGGTAGAATTGGTAAATGTTAGCATAATGATCCAAGTTGAAGTCCTAGAAAAACATAAAATTAAGTATTATGTAGACCAGGGGTCTCCAACCCTCGGGCAAGGACCAGTATGGGTCTGAGGCCTGTTTGGAACTAGGAGGAACAGCAGGAGGTGAGCGACAGGCAAGCAAGCATTACTGCCTGGGCTCCACCTCCTGTCAGATCAGCAGCAGCAGTAGATTCTCATAAAAGCCAAACCCTATCGTGACCTGAGCATACAAGGGATCTAAGTTGCGTGCTTCTTATGAAAATCTAATTAATGCCTGATGATCGAAGGTGGAAGAGTTGCTTCCTGAAACCATCCCCACCTTGCTTTCCTGTGGAAAACTGTCTTCCATGAAACCAGAGCCCCTGGTGCCAAAAAGGTTGGGAACTGCTGATAGAGATGTCTGAAACATATCTACCCTATTCCAAATCCACTCATTTATGTTCAACCTCAGCAAACAGTAGCAACCTCCACAAATTTACTCAAGTGAGAAATATAGATGTTAGCTATGATTATGTTTACTCAACAAATCTGATTCATTAACAAGTCTGGGCTCTAATAACAAGGCATGTAGTAAATCTGTTCACTTCTCTCCATTATATTTCTCTCCCCTTTCCAAGGCACTTCCACTCTCACCTGGACTCCTGTGTTAGTTCCCAACTGACCTTGCTGCTTTGAGGTTTGCCTTATTCCTACCCTTATCTATACCTTCCATGCCCTCCAATGGCTGCACGTCATACTTAAAATCCAAACTCCCTACTTGGTCTGCTTCTCCTACTTCTCAGACTTCATCTCATACATTTTCCCCCAGCCAATGATACTCTAGCCTTATTGACTTAAAAAAAACATCAGACATGTTAAGTTTCTTTCTCCCCTATGACTCTTGCACTCATTCCTTATCCTGCCTGAAATGCTCCTTCCAGTCCTTGATCTTGCGGTTAGGTCCTTATCATTCAGAACTTAATATAACTGTCAAACTCATAGAGGCCTTATCTCACTATCCAATTTAGAGTAGTTAGGGTGTCTCTCACTTTCATATTCCTCTTTTTATTTTTACAACATTTATATTCACAGCATTAACTACGATATGATATTCTTCTTGTTTATTTGTCTGTATCTCTTCAGTTTTCCACAACAAAATATATAAAGTTCATGATTTTTATGCTTTCTGATGTCTTGTTCCCTATCTGCACTGCCAAAACAGGGTCAAACAAATAGTAGATGGTCAAAAAATGTTATTAAATGAATAAGCTTGTTTGAAGAAAATATATTTCATATTAGGTTTGATTTGCTTTTCAAAGTAAGATATTGCATCTTACACATCAAAAGCCTCAGATGCCCAATGGATTGCCTTTCATAGAGCACTCAAAGCATAAGCTCATTAATGTAGTATTGTAAAGTTTGTGTGTTCATTAAAGTACTAGATTATATTCTATACTCCGAATATTCAAATCTCTGTCTCTTTCTCTGTCTTTCGTCTCTCCCACTCCCTTATCCAAGTGTTAACAGTATTTTTCTCTAGGTATTGGAATTATAGTGGATTTTTCTTTATTTGGGGAAAGGGCTGAATATCCGTGGAGCAGAAAACTTCTTTGATACATCGGGATCAGAGAGAGTCCACCAATTGAAAAAGTAATTTAAGGTAGAGTCATAAAAATATTACATAGTTGCTGCTTTATTTCAGATCATGAGTTGCCTTATTAGCATTAACTAAGATGTGGTCTGAAGGGCCCTCCATGATGACAAGGACATTCCTACTACTTAGGAAATTCCAAAAGTTTAAGAGATTACCTCCCAGGATCCAGGAAATGGTTGGAACACTCTTTATGCAAGGCCAAATCCATTATTACACAGGTCATAATTATAGTAACATGCATATCTGAAAGAAGTAACTCTGGCAACAGACACAATGGTCCTATTAGAATCCTAAAGTTCAATTCGTGAGGACCAAAAATTCATATGCATCATAGGAAATGAATAATAGAGGGAGAATTTACTCTGTCACAAAGTTTCAGGGAAATTGTCAATATACTTCATGTCATTTCAGAAAATGAACATGTTGAAGTCATGAGGATTTTCTGTGGATGTTTTGAACCTTTTAAAATAATTATGGATTCCTTGGCTTATAAACATACAATTATTAAGATACTTAAAATGAAATTTTTTAAAGTTTGATATTGTTTGAATGTTTGTGTCTCCATAAAATTTATATTTTGAACTCTTAATTTCCAAGATGATATTACGTGGTGGAACTCTTGATACATGATTATATTATGAAGACGGAGCCCTCAGGAATGGAATTAGTGTCCTTATAAAAGAGACCCAAGAAAGCTCATTGGTCCCTTTCACCACGTGGGGACACCGCTGGAAAGTATCTTCCATGAACCAGAAAGTGTGCCCTCAGCAGACACTAAATCTGCCAGCACCTTGATGTTGGACTTCTCTGCCTCCAGAACTGTGATAAATTTCTGTTGTTTATAAGCTGCCTAGTTCATGGTATATGTTTTAGCAATCCAAATGGACTAAGACAAGTATTAGTAAACAGAATTAAATATTTATGATTTTAAAAGGGTTTATTTTTAATTATATTATAGTGTATCTTTTAAAAGTCATTATTTATTGTTATCTTACCTTCCAAATATCAAAATATATACTGTTGGAGGTGGAAAGATCTTCAGAGTTCCTAGCTCAGGCTCTCACTTTTTATATGAGGAAACTGTAAGATGTTAAATAACTTGTTCAATGTCAAACAATTTCTGGCAAAGCCCTCACTGCATTCATAGTTCCTGAGTTCAGTCCAGAGCTCTTTATGTAGAATTGAAAAGGTAAAATGTATGACAATTGCTTATGTCCTAATTAAGAGACAGCATGACACAGGGGAAAAAGCTTCATTTTGGAATCTGGTCTACAGTTATGTCTCACCTGTGCCATTACTGGCCAAGTATCTTTGGCCACGTTGCTTGACTTATCTGAACTACCATTTCTTCCTAGTTAAAAAATGCAGCATAAAGAGTTCTTCTCTGAGTATCATGTTTTATATCTTTTAATTATTAAACATCAAGTACTTTCAGACTTTCTACATTTCTGTTTGAATTGGAATATAAGATATTATACATCACTTCAAATCTGAGCCCTTCTGATTTCTAAATCCAACCATCTGAGGTCACCCTTTGCAGTTCATTGCTTCTTTAACTCTCTAATGGAGACCATTATAGCATCATTCAAAGGGCTGAAATGAAAGATTTCTATTTTTCTGCAGTGTTTTAAAGTCACTGAGAAAATTCGTTGATGCTTAAAACTTTTCAAGCATGCTCAAATACCAAGGCAGTTTTCTTGATTAAAATATAAAATATATTGAGGTAAAAATACGGACAAGGGGCTAAAAAGGAAGATAACATGATTGTAACAACTTCTTAAATAGGACTAATGTGAAATAATTGTATGTTTTAGTTTGCAAAAAGAAAACACTTTAAAATTTTGGTTAAATGCTAAGCTTTCAGTTGAATGTATTTTTTAAGTCATTTACAAGTAATTTCATTATTTTAAGATCTCACCTGTGGCACACTTCCTTATTTGCCATGTTAGGAACTGTGTAGCAAAACATCTTCTACATATTTCTCTCTTTCCATTTCTATCTTATTTGTACAATGGATTTATGATATTAAAAGACAACTGGGAATTATGTGCAGTAACTATAGCACAAAATTCTAAAGATAATATTTGCAAAAAAATGTATATCATGTGAGTTATGAAATCATTTAATTTAAAGACATAAGTAAGGTTGACTTGAATGTACAAACATTTACTTGTGTGTGTGTGCTGGGGACTCTGCTAGGAACTAATATCAAAGTAAGTAAGTCATAGCTGCTGACTCTTCAAATTCTCAAAGTAGTGCTGGAAAATCATATCTGTCCATTTGCTCTGGGGAGTTTCTTCACTTTTACCTAGATACCTAGATGCACATGATGATTAGGGAACTTCCAGTCCTAATTGGTGCAGACTATTAGGTGCAAACAATTAGGATTGGAAGGAAAAGGGAAAAGCAAAGGTACTTTTTCAGTTTATCTAACATGTGTGGTTGAGAGTTACTCAAAGCCAATACTGCTGTGTATCATGCAATGCTTTCTCTTCTAATATTATTTCACTTTGACAGAAAAGGTTGTTTTTTTTAAAACCCTAAAAGGGGAAACTAGTTGATACAATAATATGCTACCAAAGTATGATATTTTGAGTTTACAATTAACTTTGCTTTAAGTTGCCAAAGAAGATGTTTTGGAAGTTATCAGAACTCTGAGTAGTGCTCCTAATGACACATTCTACTCAGATCACATGATTAAAATTTAAGAGATGGTTTAAACCATGGTCTTTTCCTGACAGAATGTTATTGAAACCAGGCACATGAAAAGATGTTACCTCTTCTGTTATTTGAAAAAAATAATCAATAAGGATGGAAAAGGGCATAAGTGAGCTATTCTACTCTTTGATAGAAAGACCACAGACAGTCTGAGATGTGCAATATAACTTTATACCACAAAGGTAGAGGCATAATTGGAGGGGCTAAGCTTTTCAAAAGCCATGATCAAAGGAGAACTAGGGCACATGAAAAGAAGATTACCAGAGCTATCACTACTAGATTTCCAGAAGACTAAATTATGCCATTGGAACACAGAAGTGCCAGGCTTAGGACAAGGGTCCTTGGGTACATTTTTTTTACAAAAAGAAAAAATAGCAATAATTAGAACTTAACATGAAAGAAAGGCAAAAGAAAAACAGTGACATTTCAGCAGTTAAAAAATGGGACAGAATTTGAGGCAAGTGCTGCATCCTCTGGGACAAAGGTTATGAAGTCATGTAAGTGTTGCTATTGGATAATGGCAGCAGGAAAGGGGAATTAAATTTATAATTACAAAAATTATATTTTATGTACAAGTCTAGTTGATCATATGATAATACTCTAATTCACTCAGGACAATAATTCATAGTCAATTTTAAAATATGTTTGGGAGAGAAAAAGCAATTCTTTAGAGTTTTAAATTATAAAGGAGGTAATTGTGAACAATTTTCAAGTGGTTAGCAATCAGAAAAGCTACATTTGAGATAAATAATTGAGCACAAAAGTTAAGTTAGATTATAAAGTTTGTGAATTACATATTGTGTAAAACATATGAGAGATAAGGGGTTCTATAAGGAATGTTAAATATATTGTTAAAATTCTGGTATAATTGAGTAAAAATAAGGTTCACCAGTTATTGTTTAAGAACTATTTAAAAGAGAAAGATGAGAGATTTCATTTTTAATTTTTAAAATACTAGAAACTGGCTTGCTTTAAGGAGAAGAAAAATGATGTTTCTGTAAAAGGAAACTTTAAAAATAATTTCAGTGTAATGCTTGGCTACAAGACATATGGTTACAATGAACATTCTCTATGCTAAGAACATGTACTTTTTCTTTACTGTATTTAACACTGCTCTGTTGGAACTATACAATACAAAATGCATGATTAAGATTAAAAAGATGAGTCTAATACTCAGATGAATGGAGAATGAATTATCGATTTAAAAACCATAAGACTGTAAATTCATGTGAAAAATGTCATGTCAGCAGTTGATTACATGTTTTGATGCTTAAAAAGTTTTGGTTGATTCTATAATGCTTTTTCTTTTTGAGATGACATTTTACTCTTGTCACCGAAGCTGGAGTGCAATGGCATGATCTCAGCTCATTGCCACCTCTGTCTCCCAGGTTCAAGCGATTCTCCTGCCTCAGCCTCCGGAGAAGCTGGGATTACAGGCACCCACCAGCACATCCAACTAATTTTTGTATTCTTAGTAGAGATGGGGTTTCACCACGTCGGCCAGGCTAGTCTCGAATTCCTGACCTCAGGTGATCCACCTGCCTCAGCATCCCAAAGTGCTGGGATTACAGGTATGAGCCACTGCGCCCGGCCTGATTCTATATACTTTCACTCAATGTGTAGAATAGTTATTTTAAGAAAGGCAAGACAATTTTTTAATATAACTTCTTTTAAATCTGTATACAGTGAAAAGTAGATAGAAAGATACTAGCATTTAAGAGAGGGTTTAAACCATATCCTTTTCCTGAGAGAACTTTACTAAAACCAGGACAGTGCTTCTTAAACTTTATGATGCATCTGAATCATTCACTATCTTGTGAAAAGTGCAGATTTCTGTTCAGTTAGGTATGGAGTGGGGCCTGTGACTCTGCATTTTTAACGATTTCTCTTTGTCTGTGGGCCACACATTGAATAGCAAGTCTCTAGGTCATGTCTGTAAAATGAAGGAGGTGGGCTACCGAGCCTCTGAAATCTCTAAGTGTGCTTACATTCTGCATTCTTTTAAAGTTAACACTTTTGGGACTGGATCAGACTCAGCTTGTATTTCTGGAAAGATGCATTGTTCTGAAACACAGCTCAGTGAAGATGATAGGCACTAAATGACACTGGGAATGCACATCCAGATCATTGGAAGAAGCAGATATTTCTTGAGTATATAATGCCTCACTAAGATATTAGTTTTCACAACCATTACACCACCATTAAAGTACCTTTAAATTCCATTTATGTACACTATAAAAGCTTATATTCTTGTATAGATGGGATGATGCAGACTGAAGTTTCCTTGCTAAAAAGATAGACTGGGAAATAAGTTTCCAAATGGAAGAAGACTGGGATGATTATAAAAAGGCTGTTGATCAGAAGTGAGTAGTTTGAAAAAGGGCTATCATCTCCTGTATTTCAAATGAGAGGAACTCACTTTGAGCAGATATTCCTGACAAAGAGATAGCAAAGTGAAAAAAAAAAAAAAAAGATGAGCAAGCTAGGGAAAGTAGAGGTGAGTCACACACCAAATTTTATGTAGTGAAAGAAGAAAGAAGTGTCTAGGATAAGAAAAGCTGGTCATTAAGCATAGGGTGAATTGTCAAGTTTTAGTACAAGTAAATATTTTGTAAAAAGTATTTTTATTTATTAATTTACTTTTTTTTAATTATACCTTAAGTTCTGGGGTACTTGTGCAGATCGTGTAGGTTTGTTACATAGGTATACACGTTCCATGGTAGTGGTTTGCTGCATCCATTGCCCCGTCATCTACATTAGGTATTTCTTCTAATGTTGTCCCTCCCCAATTCCCCCACCCCCTGCTAATCCTTCCCTAGTCCCCCACTCCCCAGGCCCCAGTGTGTGATGTTCCCCTCCCTGTGTCTGTGTGTTCTTGTTGTTCGACACCCACTTATGAGTGAGAACATGCAGTGTTTGGTTTTCTGTTCTTGTGTCAGTTTGCTGAGAATGATGGTTTCCAGTTTCATCCATGTCCCTGCGAAGGACATGAACTCATCTTTCTTTACAGTTACATAGTATTCCATGGTATATATGTGCCACATTTTCTTTATCCAGTCTATCATTGATGGGCATTAGGGTCGGTTCCAAGTCTTTGTTACTGTGAACAGTGCCACAATAAACATACATGTGCATGCATCTTTATAATAGAATGATTTATAATCCTTTGGGTATATACCCAGTAATGGGATTGCTGGGTCAAATGGTACTTCTATATTTAAAAAAAATTCTTAAAATAAGGACAGGTAGGAGATGATGATGAAGTAAGATAAGTAAGGTAGAAGAAAATGAGAAGCACATTTGAAAGTCCAAATTTGGGTAGATATTTTTTTAATGGCCTAAAAGAACTGTGGTTTTTTGGTTTGCTATTTTAAGTCCTTAGAAGGGAAAACTTGGAGCCTGGAATTTGACTTCTTATTTCTCACAAAGAAAACAAATATCAACAATATGTAGGATGAAAAACAATTCAAAAAATTAATGAAAAGAATACCTACTGTAACACTATAAATCATGATTTATAGTGTTACCAAAAATTATAAGAAGTTATAAAGCTAATCTGTTGGTTTTCCCATAAATAGTTCTTAACACCTTCCCTATCTACTAGCTTGGTGCTGAGAACTGTAAGGTCAAGGAGATGGCCGAGGCATAATAATGGGAAATAACCAGAGTCCCAGAATCATCATCTGGAGGAAAACAATAGGAACGTATGCATAGAACTGCTGTATGATTGAGAAATACTTTTGCAGTCTGGTCAGTCACTTATTTGGTGGTTATTACAGTAGCTAAGTTAAACTAACTAACACAAAAACTTATATCAGAAGATGTATGCTGCTTTAAGAAAGCACTTAAATTTGGGCATTGGATCAGCAGGCTGGTTGTGGATAGTAAATATAGAAGGCCGTAAAGCTGGAGATCCCTATCTGTCATGACAAAAACACTTGATAAAGCTGCCACTTGTGATAACTTGGAAAGTAGATCAAGTGCCTGCTAAGCCTGTAGCTCTTAAGAAGTTTTGAAAAGAGCTGGAATATTAGGATATGTTGTTTGCCTTTCACTGGTATTACTAACATATCATAATAAGATAATTTTCAGGCAAAATGATAATGATAATGATTTTCCATGATTGCAAAAGTTGATCAATAGCTTTGAAGTTCAAATAATAGTAAATAAGACAGAAAAGACATTGAGGGCATAAGGACCACCTAGACTTATCAGGTAAAAAATATGGCTCAGTTGTGGAGTCATATAAGATTAAGGGAGTTGCCCTTAAATTGAAGCATATCATTTCAACTGGCCTCAGAGTAGTAGAAATTTAAACTTCAGAGTAGTAGTAATAGAGTATTTTGTGTGTGTATCTGTGGAGGGAGGAGCAAGTATGAAAGAAAAATATATAGTAGCAAGGAAGACATAAGAACTATATTTAGAAAATACTTTTGAGTGTTTTTGAATATTAAACTGACTAAATGACAATAGATATGGTTTTTGGGGGATGCTTTTTTCTGTATTCTCTCAGATTATGATGGAACTGTATTGGCAAGGAAACCATGAGCCTCATCAAAAATAACATGACGTAACCAGTCTTTAGCCCATACTTCCAACTTGCCATAACAGGAAGCAGCCTGATAAGGTTATGCAGACTGCTAATGCCTAAAGAGCACAAAATCCCCTACACCTTCCCAGTGGTCACAGCCAAGTACTACTGAGTCCAGTGGATAATGTGGTTGCTTCCAGGTAACCAAGCCCAGGTCTGAGCAAAGAGCCTAGAAGGGATCTTCACAGTGACTGCAGAGTAGGATTTCATCATTGCTGTGGACCAGTGACTGCTGTGCATTTCCTTTTTTCCCTTTTTAGAGTAGAATTCCTTAGGCATATCTTGTCCCTGCTTCATCATTGCGTATTGGGTTGTTCGTAGCAGCTGGCTATGCAGCAAGTTTGTCACTTTGCTTTATATGTTGCTACACCATAAGGAATACCTTAGGACCTAAGGAAGAAGATAGCACATTACCTAAAGATCCTGCAATACAAGCTGGGTTAAATAGCGAAATGGAGTTTTAGATATTCGTTCTTTAAAAGGGGAATGAATGTACCCTGAGAATTAAAAAAACAAAAACAAAAACAGATAATTGGTGTCAAGAAGAGAGATTGTAGCAAAAACCAGTAGCTATTTGCCAAATCTGTTTCTTTTTTTTCTGGGGCATAGAGTGAGACTACATATCTCATGCTCCCTTAAAGTCAGGTATACCTATGGGACTGAATGATATCCAATGGAATGCAAGCAGAAGTAATTTGCACAATTTGCAGGCATGACCCTAAAACTATCACATACAGTTATATGTCCCATAATGGAAAATATGATATATAAAATATTACAGACATAATAGGGAATAAAGAGATGAAAAATCCTGAATAATCAATTTCTTTGTAATTAACAATGGGTTTAAAAACAATCTTACTTGAGTCCTCTGTACACTTTTGGCTGCCATTGATTTATTTTTTACTTTGTGAAATAACAGATTGATAGAAGGAAAAAATTTAAAAGTGGCATAGTGATATATTTTCTCTCCTCTTCCTCTGGAAGCCATATTTTGTAGCTCTTGTCCTATCAATAAAGTATTATTTATTTATTTAAAAGTTTTAATTTGGCCTGTTACTGCCCTCTTTGTTAATGTCTTCATTTTGGCAGGATACTAAATAATAGCACTTTTACGATGCACAGAGCAATATTGATTGCAATTGGTCTATGTGGACAGGCACAATAATGGGCCAATAATGAACTCTGACTACCATGCTTAAAAGTACATTGCCAACGCAAGCACTAATGAGCCCTTTCGAGCCATTATATTTTGCCTCTGTCATTACCAGATTGAGAAAAACTTTTAGAGAATGTAGGACCATTATGTCTGAGTTATATCTGGGTCTCTTTTTCCTGGTCTATTCCTATAGTTCTTGATAATTTCTCAATACAGAAATTATAAAAAGGTGAAAGTTTGATACACACAAATATTTTCTTAATTCTATATATGCAGCTATATGTGATTTTATGTATATCTGAATTATATACATGGATTTAAATGTTATTTTATGTCTCTAATGTCGGTAACAACAGAGGTCGTCTTTGGTGTCTGTTTTGAAAGACAATTTTTTAAGTCTTGGGTGGTAAAATTGTGTCAGAGACATTATATTTTACGATACTTCTCATGGGCTATTAGCTGGCAGTAATTGTGAGGGTGGGGTGATAAACTGAGAAGGTGACTTACAAGGAGTGCAGCAGATTATTAATGAATTGTGTATAAATTGAACTAAAAGCAAAAGCAAGAGAAGAAAAAAATAGAGGATTAAAACAAACGGACAATTGAAGACACAAAGTCAAGTGTCATCTAAAATAAAGGAAAATAGTGTAATAAGTGAGATAACTTAGAAAGGAAAGCTTATATCTATACATACTACTGTGCAGGGAAATCTAATTTTCACGAGAATAAGTTAACCAGTCACCCTCACATGTTCACATGTGCATACACACACACACACACACACACACACAAACACACACCATTCTGTAGCAACAGTTGATAGTTATAAAATGCTGATTTAGAGTGTCTCTCTCTCTATGCTGTGCTATTCAGAGGGATATTTTAATTACAGTGTGGATGTGACAGAAGTATCTCTAAGTAACTGAAGGATCCCTTTGTTGAAGTCTAGGACTTTTGACCAGATCTCTCCTTTTGCCATATATTTCCTTTATCAATTGTTGCTAGGCACGGTTGAGGCATGTGTGAGCTGGAAATTTAATTTATAAATGAGCCAATTTGGTATAGCTGAGGTGAAAATCCTTTTTACTGCCAAAGGTGTTTGCTTTAGCAGAAGTGAGGTTGCCTCTAATTGTCTGCTTATTGAAGATCTATGTGTCAGAAATCTTATCAAATCAGCAAGAGTAATTTTGTTTTGTTAAGGGAATGACCTATGGTCAATTGTTAACTGATCCACTGAATCCTGAGCCTGTTTCTTCCTATGCTGATACAAACACATGTAAACCATTTGCAGACAATTTCAGTATACATGACTCATTCATCTCCTTTGTTTTACTCTCCTTAATAATTGAACCATGAATGTAGTTAATTATTAGCAAAATGCCACTAATATGTTTTATGTATGCCTGTTGTAATTATTATACCATCATCCTTTTGACATTCTCTTATTATGATTAACTATTGCCATTACAATGATGGGTGTATGACTTGACCCATAACAACTCTTCACTGTAGTGACAAGGAGAGGTATGGGGAAGATCAAAACGAGTTAATACTTCAACTTGTGAACACTAAATTCCTGCTAAAATGTTTCTTTTTTCAGGACACAGGCTTGCCATTAGAAAGAGCTGAACATGAGAGCAGCTGAATCTAAACACAGATCTTAGGGACAGAAATCCACATACAGGAGAGTTTTCAATAGGATTGCTACATGCTGGTCAATATCTTTCCCAACATTATTCTGTTAATTTTCTTTTCTGGTAGATGTGTCACTCTTCCCTGATTCTAATATAAACCAACTATAATAGATTTCTAGGGCTTCCATAAAAAAGTTTCATAGAATAGGTGGCTTAAACAACATAAATTTACTTTCTCAAAGTTCTGAAAACCAGATAACTGAGATAAAGGTGTTGAGAGTGTTGGCTTCTTCTAAGGACTGATTAAAGGATCTATTCCAAGCCTATTCCATTGGCTTATAGATAACCATCTTCTCCTGGTACTTTGACATCATCTTTTTTCTGTTGTCTGTGTCCAAATTTCCTTTTCTTATGAATACACCAGTCATATTGGATAAGTGTCCACCCTAATGATCTCATTTAGCTCGATTACATCCTTAAAGAATCTATATCCAAACATAGCTACATTAGAGAACTTGGAATTAGGACATCAAAATCTGAATTTTGGAGGAAAAAAATTAACTATATATCATCCACATTCTTAGTAATTTTTATTTCTCATGGTGTATATCCCACTGTGAGACACAGTGTATACATAATGTATAGAAATAAAATACATTTTTTTAAATATTGAGTCTTGCTCTGTCACCAGGCTGGAGTGCAGTGGCACAATCTCAGCTCAGTGTAACCTCTGCTTCCTGGGTTTAAGCAGTTCTCCTTGCGTCAGCCTCCCAAGTAGCTGGGATTACAGGCAGCCACAACCATGCCAGGCTAATTATTTTATTTTATTATTTATTTACCCTTTTTTTTAGTAGAGTCAGGGTTTCACCAGGTTGGCCAAGCTGGTTTCGAACTCCTGACCTTAGGTGATCCTCCCGCCTTGGCCTCCCAAATTGCTGGGATTACAGGTGTGAGCCTCCACACCTGGCCCATGTTTTAGTAGATTTAGGAGGTACAAGTGCAGTTTTGTTACGTAGATATATTGCATACTGGTGAGGTCTAGGCTTTTACTATAACCATTTACCAAATTGTATATATTCTGCCTAATAGGCAATTCCTGAATCCTTACCCTCTCACCTTTTGAAGTCTCCAAAATCTATTATTCCACTCTGTATATCCATCTGTACACATTGTTTAGCTCCCACTTATCCATGATAATATGTGACACTTGATTTTCTCTGAGTTCTTTCACTTAGTTGATGGCCACCAGTTTCATCCATGTTGCTACAAAAGACATAATTTTGTTCATTTTAATGGCTGAGTAGTATTTCATGGTATATCTGTGTGTGTGTGCATGTGTGTATGTGTGCATATAATCTCACATTTTCTTTATCCAATTATCCATTGATTTGATGAACAGTTAGATTGACTACATGACCTTACTAATTCCTGTGCTATTGCAAATAGTGCTGCAATAAACATAGGAGTACAAGTGTCTTTTTTAATATACAATTATTTCTTGTTCTTTCCTTCTCAGTTTTTTGAAATAATTTCAGTAAGATTGGTACCAGGCTGAAAAGCAAAGAATTGCTGGAGAAATTTGCATAACTAAAAGAGAGTCAAGTGCTGATAGTCAAGACAATGGGAAAAAGTCTTCCAAAGCATTTCAGAGATCTCCAGGGCAGACCCTCCCATCATTGGCACTAAGGCCTAGGAGGACTGAATGGTTTCATGAGCCAAGTCTAGGGTCCCACACCCCTGCACAGCCTTGGGACATTGCTCCCCACATCCCTGCCACTCCAGCTCAAGCCTTGGTTTAGAGGACCACAGGTACTGCTAGGACCTCCCCTTTTTACAGCTGAAGTCGCTATAAGCCTTGGTGGCTTCCATGTGGTGTTAACCTTGCAGGCACATAGAGTGCAAGAGTGTTGGGGACTTGGCAGCCTCCACTAAGATTTCAGAGGATATATGACAGAGTCCAGGTGCTCAGACAAAAGCCTGTTGCAGGGGTGGAGGCCTCATAGAGAACCTCTGCTAGGAGAGTATGAGGGGTTGGAGGCCCCACATAGAGTTCTCACTGGGACACTTCTTAGTGGAGCTGTGGGAAGAGGGCCACCATCCTCCAGACCCCAGAATGGTAGATTCACCTGTGGCTTACAATCTCAGCATGAAAAAGGTGTAGGCACTCAATGCCAATCAATAAGAACAGCTGCAGTGGCTGAATGCTACAAAGCCACAGGGACAGAGATGCCCAAGGCCTAGGGAGACCACACCTTGCACCAGAGTACTTTGGATGTAGGACATAGAGTCAAATGAGATTATAATGTTTTGGAGCTTTAACATTTAGTGACTGCCCTGCATGGCATAAAACAGGCACGAGGCATGAAGTTCCTTTCTTTTGGCCAATTTCTCCCATTTGGAATGGAAATGTTTAGCCAGTGCCAGTACCCCCATTGTGTTTTGGAAACAGATAACTTGTTTTGATTTTACAGGCTCATAGGTGGAAGGAGACATATCTCAGATGAGACTGGACTTACACTTGGGACTCTTGAGTTAATGTTGGAATGAGTTAAAACTTTGGGGAGACTATTGAGAAGGGTTGATTGTATTTTAAAATGTAAGAAGATGAGATTTGAGAGGTATCAGGTGTGGAATAATACAGTTTGAATATGGGTTCCCATCCAAACCTCATTTTGAATTGTAATTCCCAGTGTTGGAGGTGAGGCCTGGTGGGAGGTCATTTGTTCATGTGGGTAAATTTCTCATAAATTTAGCAATAACCACTTGGTGCTGTCCTTATGATAGTGAGTGAGTTCTCATGAGATCTGCTTGTTTAACAGTTTGTGGCACTTCCCGACTCCTTCCCTTGCTCCTGCTCCCACCATGTGAAATGCCTGCTGCTGCTTTACCTTCCACCATGTGTAAAAGCTCCCTGAGGCCTTTCCAGAAGCCAAGCATATGCTAGCATTATGTGTGTAGAGCCTGCAGAACAGTGAGCCTTTAAACCTTTTTTCTTTATAAATTATCCAGTCTCAGCCAGGCACAGTGGCTCATACCTGTAATCCCAGCACTTTGAGAGACTGAGGCAGGTGGATTACGAGGTCAAGAGATAGAGACCATCCTGGCCAACCTGGTGAAACCCTGTCTCTACTAAAAATACAAAAATTAGCTGGGTGTTGTGGCACGTGCCAGTAGTCCCAGCTACTTGGGAGACTGAGGCAGGAGAATGGCTTGAAACCGGGAGGTAGAGGTTGCAGTGAGTGGAGACTGAGCCAGCCACTGCACTCCAGCCTGGATGACAGAGCAAAACTCTGTCTCAAAAAAAAAACAAAAAAATATTAGCCATTCTCAGGTATTTCTTTATAGCAATAAAAGAATGGCCTAACACAGGGATCCTCAACTCCCCTGTTAGGATCTGGGCCACACAGCAGGAGGTGAGTGGTGGGTGAGCATGTGAAGCATTTTCTGTATGTTCAGCCACTCTCCATTGCTTGCATTACAGCTTGAACTCCGTCTCCTGTCAGATCAGCCACAGTATTAGATTCTCATAGAAATACAAATCCTATTGTTAATTATGCATGCAAGGGATCTAGACTGTGCACTTCTTATGAGAATCTAATGCCTGATGATCTGTCACCATCTCCCATCACCCCCAGATGGGGCTGTGTATTTGCAGGAAAAAAAAGCTCAGGGTTCCCACTGTTTCTATAGTATGGTGAATTGTGTAATTATTTCATTATACATTACCATGTAATATCAATAGAAATAAAGTACACAGTAAATGTAACATGCTTGAATCATTCCCAAACCATCCACTCCTGCAACTCCAGTCCATGGAATAATTGGCTTCCATAAAACTCTTCTCTAGTGCCAAAAGGGACCTGACATGTCTCCTTGGGGACTGCTGACCTAGTAATTTTAGGATTGTTTTTAATAATTCCATGAAAAAAATGATATTGGTAATTTGATAGGAATTGTGTTGAATCTGCATATTGCTTTGAGCAATATGGTAATTTTAATGATTTGGTTCTTCCAATCCATGAGTATGGATGGTTTTCCAGTTGTTTATGTAATCTATGATTTTTCTTTATCTTTTCATTTTTTTTTCAGACATGGTGTATTGCTCTGTTGCCCAGGTTGGAGTGCAGTGGCATGATCATGGCTCACTACAGCCTTGACTTCCCAGGCTTAGGTAATTCTCCCACCCCAGCCTCCTGAGTAGGTGGGACTACAGATGCGTGCCACGTTGCCTGGCTAATTTTTGTAATTTTTGTGGAGATGGGGTTTTGCCATGTTGCCCAGGCTCATCTTGAACTCCTTGGCTCAAGTGATCTACCTTCCTCAGCCTCCCACAGTGCTGCGATTGCAGATGTGAGCCACTGGACCCATCCCTATGATTTCTTTCATAATTATTTTGTAGTTCTCCTTGTGGAGATTATTTACCTCCTTGGTTAAATGTATTCCTAGAAATTTTAATTATAGCTATTTTAAATGAGATTAAGTTATTGATTCGTTTCTCAGATTGATTGTCATTGAAGTATAAAAATGCTACTAATTTTTGTACATTGATTTTTGTTTCCTGTAGCTATAATGAACCAATTCATCAAATCTAGGGTTCTTTTGAAAAGTCTTTAGGCCTCAGAACTTGGCCTTTAGTCTTTACCCTCTAGTGGTGTTGACTCAAAGCCTTTGTCATTTAATGTGTGCCCAGTGAAGACTGGGAAGGCCAGCATGTTGGGGCCGTTGGCCATTAACTTCTTTGGATGAATGGCCTGGACATCCCAGCCCACTCTTTCAATTAAAATCTGTGACTCAGTGAATTTATTCATCTGTCATTGGGTAGGGGTCTTTCTGTCAGACCCCAACAGTGGTGCCCCATGTAAAGAGACTCATCAATGGTTTCCCCTCTGAGGTTTTGCTGTAACGGATCATGAAGGAACCTCTAAATATGAAGGAAAATGGGACTGCATAGTCCATAAGTCATTGGAACCCACTTGGTATATCCAAATTTGGAGGGATTGTTCAGGCTGGGTTTTCATCATGGGACAACAGTTATCAGCACAACAGAAACAGTATATAAAAATACTGAAAGATCTGCTTGAAGCTAGTGGAGCCTCAGTTTCACAGGTTCAATTAAGGGACGTAATGCAAACTGTTGTTTCCCAAAGCCCATGGTTTCCGGCAGAAGGCACACAAGACATAAAGCTCTGGGAACAAGTTGGGAGAACTCTTAAACAGCATTATGCACAAGGGCAACACCTAGTAACATCATCACCAGGCCAAGATAACAAAGAGGAAATGGAGGTTTTGCCTGAGGCCCCTCCTCCAATAAATAGGAAAAAGGACAGGAGACATGCTCCAGCTATGGGACCCTGTGTTAAGCATGCAGCATTAAAAGGGGAGCTCATAGTCTGCCTGGTAATGCAAGATCAACAAGTCAATAAGTTGTACGCTTATAAAAAGTTAAGAAAAAAGGCATTAGAGCCTGAAACTATGTGGCCAAGCAGGTGGTGGGTGGAAGAAAATGCTCAGCAGGAGGGAAGCTTGCGGTGCCCTGGGCTGATAGGAACCGCAGGGGCCAGCAGCCACCGCCTGGCAGTGGGAGGAGGGAGCAGCACAAACAAAAAGCCATGCAGACAAAAGACAATGTCTAGGTGAGTACAACACAGCTGCTGTCCTGGGACCTGCTCTGCTGCTCTCTGACTCTGTGGGCAGCTCATGGCAAAATTTCCTAAGTTCCTTATGTAGAAGCAGTGTCCTGGATTATAAATCTCTGCTAAGATTTAAGTAAAATTTAAGAATTTGTAAGACCTTTTTCTGATAATGGCTACTCTTATTATTCCAACCCTACCCCTGATGTAACTCTCTCAAAATCTTATTTGAATAGAACAGTAACCTCTGAAGGGAGAGAAATTATCGAGAGCCCATGAATTGGTTGACAAGCAATTAAAAGCTGAACATCTAGAACCCTCAACCAGACCTTGGAATTTACCCATTTTTGTCATTTCTAAAAAAGTCTGGCAAATGGAGACTTTTTCATGACTTATGGCCTATTAATGGCAAATTGCAACCTATGGGACCTCTGCAACTGGGCATCCCCTCCTCTGCGGCGATTCCTCAAGATTGGCCTATAATTGTTATTGACTTAAAAGATTGTTTTTATACAATTAATCTAGCAGAACAGGACAGAGAAAAAAATTTATGCTTATATTATTAGCTACTAATAATGAAAGACCAGCTTGCCGATTTCACTGGAAAGTGCTGTGTCAAGGAATGCTACACAGTCCTACTATGTATCAGTATTATGTAGATTGTGCTTTACTCCCCAGTAGAGAGGAATTTCCCAATTGCAAGATTATTCATTTTATGGATGATATTTTATTGGCAGCCCTAGGGGAACCAGTAATTTTAAATGTATCTGCCATAAAGAATACACAGTTAAGCACCTGAAAAAGTACAAATGTCTTCTCCATGGGAATATCTTGCTTACATATTGACTTCTCAGTCAGTAAGACCTCAAAAGGTTAAATTAAATACTAGCAACTTACAAAATTAAATACTAGCAACTACCTCAAATTTTTACCAGAAATAACTGAGCAATATAAACTGGCTTGACCCACTTTAGGTATATCTACAGATAAACTGCAAAACCTATTTACTATCTTAAAGGGAAATACACCCCTAGATTCTCCCAGATATTTAACCCATGCAGCTAAAAGTGAGATTAAGGAAGTAGAGCAAACCATTTCTCATAGGCAGCTAGATTGCAAAGATCCACTCTATTCAGTTCAGCTGTTTGTCTTTCCCACCAAACACTCTCCTACAGGGTTAATAGGACAAATGGTCCCAGGACTACGTTTCCTAGAATGGGATTTTGCTCACACACTGGCATTAAAACTCTGTCCCCCTATATTCAGTTAATTAGTAATCTATTCAGGCCACAGACAATGCAGTCTGTTACTAGGTTATGATCCTGATACCAGGATTCCTTTAAGTAAAAAGCAATTTGAAGCAGTATTGCCCTTATCAATAGACTTGCAATTAGCACTCTCTGATTACACAGGACAAATAAAGCATGTCCTCCCTGTTGAAAAGCTCCTTGGTTCTTATCTCATACTCCTGTGATCTTACCTACAAAAATAATTTACTCCCTGGTACCTAATGCTTAAACACTGTTTACTGATGTTCCAGGTAAACAGAAAATTGGCAGTCTGGTGGAGACTACATAATTCAACTCACTCAATCTAGATGTACTAGTACTTAGAGAACTGAAATTAGAGCACTAATCTTGGCTTTGGAAACTTTTTCCAATTGGCCCATAAATATTGTTAGCAACACTGCCCATTCTGTTTATTTATTACAGAACCTTGAGACAGCTCTGATAAAGAATTCACTTGAGCCAACCATGTTTGCACTATTTATTTGACTTCAGCAATTGCTAGATCAATGTACACATCCTATTTATATCATACATATTCAAGTCTAGAGCTCACTGTCTGGCCAACTGGCTTACGGCAGTGAACAAACAGACCTATAAGTGATGACATCCCTGTTTCACCAAGCCACCCAATTGCATCAGTTTTTCCACCAAAATTGGAGAAAGTTAACTAAACAATTTTAACTTACCCAGAGACTAGCTGAACAAATTATCTTGCAATGCCCAGATTGCCAGCTCACAGGCACATCCCCCTCCTTAAACAGGCTTTAACCCCAGAGGACTAGAACCTAATTAGTTATGGCAAACATGTCCCTGAATTTGAAAAATTAAGATATGTACATGTATCCATTGATAGCAACACTCATCTAATTAGTGCACATGCTCTTCCTGGAGAATCTGCTTGATATGTTATCAAACATCATCTTTTAGCTTTTGTATTTATGGGGCAGCACACAAAAATTAAAATTGCTAATGGTCCAGCTTATGCCAGCTCACAATTTCAACAATTTTGTCACCCAAGGAACATCCAGCATTCTATATGCATCCCATATATCCCCCAAGGTCAGGCAATGTAGAACATGCCCACTCCACCCTTAAAAATGTACTCAGAAAACAAAAAAAAAGTGGGGGGTATGCGTTAGGACATTGAGACACCATTGACACAAGCCTTATTTACTTTTAATTTTTGAAAGTTACATGACAAATTTCAACCAGCTGTAGAAACGCACTTTGCTAAAACCTCTCAAGAAAGAAACAGAAAGATTGAAGAGAGAAACAGAAAAATAGAATGAGTAAGAGAGAGACAATAAGAGACAGAGATCAGAGAAAGACACAAAAAGTAAGACAAATGAGAGAGATAAAGTAGGAAGAAGAGAAAGAAATGTTAAGAAAGTTATAAGAATACACGTTTAGTGAGGAAGCTTATAAAACAAAGTCGAAAATTAAGGCATGTCAAAGTCTGTGAAAAGTCATGAAAAATGTTATAAAAAGAAATTTATGCAAGGAATGTTGTATAATTTTTGTTTTGAAGGTCTACGCTAGTTTTAAAATATTAAGTGTAAAAGAAATTCTGTGCGTAAACATATTGGCTAAAGTTAAATAAGTATCATTCACTTTTTCTGTAAACTAGACATTAAAATAAGGCATAACTGGGTTTTCTTAAAGGACTAACCTGCTCTTTAGCAAAGATTATAAAAAGTCTGTTAGCACAGGCACCACCCGTAGAATTTACAGTACACCAGCACCAGCCTGGAGATTACGTTCTCATCAAAGGATAAAAAGAAGAAAACCTTGAGCCAACTGAGAAAAGACACTACAGTACCTGCATCCCTGGACAATGCAGCTTCTGCAGACAAAACAGGCACTGGACATCATCTGGGGAATGCTGAAGAAGGCAACACAGAAGGCTGAGCAAACCCTGCTCCAGACACAGACATCATTCACTCCAGATAACTTGTTTGTTTTTTTTTTATTTTCTCACTCTGCCTGCAACTGGTACCTGCTACACTCTATCAGGCTCATATCTTAAATCCACATTTCCTTCACCCTGTCACCTGGGCAGACAACCCCTTCCAGCTTCTAACAATGCAAGTGCTTCACAAAAGAAATTAACATGCCCCCAGTAGAATTCCTCATTAATGGCATACAGTGAACTGAGATGCCAAGTAACACTACAGGTCACTCATTGACTGGAAAAGAATGTTGCTATTTATACTCATGATTGTCTTATTTTATTTGCTAATTCTAGGATGAAAGCAGATATAAGAGTAATGACTTCTTAGCCTGACAGATGTGATGCTGCACACATATGCCCCTTCAGTCAACAGAGCCTGATGTAGAAAACAGAAAAGGAGGAGATGTGGGGTTTCAGTCAGGGTAGTAGGAAGAGTTGTAGGAGAAATTATAAAGGAAGTTATAGAAAGTAGTCACAGACTTTCTTGAAAGGCCAGAAGGTTTTGTAAAAGCCTCTGGATAGAATTATGGCTGAAGGCAGCCTAATTCTCTTTGAGCTAACGGCAAGAGTTAACAAAGGAATGTAAAGGAGTTTATCTGAATAACGTTTTTACTCATGTGATCCTAAAACTCACCTTTAAGCATTCACTTTACCAGATGGCTCTGTCAGGGAGAGGTCGACCAGGGAAATTGCCTGCAAATATTGTTTGCTTTAGTCCTCAGAACATTGCCTTTAATCTTTACCCTCTACTGATGTTAACTCAAAGCCTTTGTCATTTAATGTGTGCTGAAGAAAGGCCAGGAAAGCCAGAAAGTCTAGGCCGGTGGCCATTAACTCCTTCAGGTGAGTGGCCCAGACACTCCAGCCTGCTTTTTAACTGAAAATCTGTGTCTGAGTAAATTTATTCATCCATTGTGGGGTGAGGGTCTGCCTGCTGAACACTGACAATGGTCTGTTTTGAAAAATGTTCCATCCATTGATGAGAAAAATGTAATTCTGCAATTTGGGGGCTGAATTTTCTGTAGCTGTATTAGGTTTATTTGGTCTAGAATGAAATTCAAATCTAGGATTTCTTTATTGATTTTGTCTTTTTTTCCTCAGTGATCTATTGCTGTTAGTGGGATGTTGAAGTCCTCAACTATTATTGTATTGTTGTTTATCTCTTCTTAGTTGTGGTAGTATTTGTTTTATGAATGTGAGTGCTCTAATTTGGGGTGCATGTATATTTCAGATGGTTATATCTTCTTGCTTAATTGATCACTTTATATTTACATGACAACACTTTTTATCTTTTTTCACTGTGGATGATTTACTCTTGCTTACTTTTGGTGTTCATTTGTATAAAATATCAATTTTTTATCCCTTTTTGTTGAGTCTCTAATGTCTTCACTAGTTAGATGAGTTTCTGTAAACAGCAACATGTTGTATTTTTTTTTAAATAAAATCCATTCCTCCAATTTATATATATAAGGATGAATTTACACCATTTCAAGGTTAATATTGATATGTGAGGTCTTCTGCCTGCAGTAATGATACTTGTCACCTAGTTGCTTTGTAGTCTAAATTGTGTAATCTTTTTATAACACCTGTGCATTATATTCTTTCACATTTTTTATGATGGTGACTATGACTTTTTGTTTCCATATTTAGAACTCTCTTGGGCATTTCTTGTACCATAAGTCTAGTGATGACAAATTCCCTAAGAACTTGCTCCTCTGAGAACAACTTTATTTCTCCATCATTTATTAAGCTTAGTTTGGCTGGATGCAAAATTCTTGGCTGATGGTATTTTTCTTGAAAAAGACAAACAATAGAACCCCAATCTTTTTTGGACTTGCAAGGTTTCTGCTGAGATGTTCACTGTTGAGCTAATGGAGTTTCTTTTATAAGAGATTAAACCATGTTTCCTTGCTGTTTATAGAATTTTTTCTTTCATGTTTACTTTATGAAGTTTTACGAATACACACCTTGGTGAAGTCTGTCTTGCAGTGTAAATTTCTGGAGTTCTCTGAGCATCTAATAACTGGATGGATAGATCTCCAGTAAGGCTAAGGAAGTTTCCTCAATTATTTCCTCAAACGTGTTTTTCAAACTTTTTACAACTATTTCCTTTTCTCACTCAGGAATTCCTATGACTTGTAGATTTGGCATTTTACATCATTTACTATAATTTGAAAATGGTATTAATCAGTAAAGTATTTTTTCTTTCTTTATTTTTGTCTGGATAAGTTAATTTGAATAATTTGTCTTCAAGCTCTGAAGTTCTTTCTTCTTGGTCTAGTTCATTGATAAAGCTCTCAGCTGTATTTTGTAATTTCTTCAGTGAATTTTTCATTTCCAGAAGTCTAGTTTTAAAAATAGCTTTCCCTATTGGATTTTTCATTCATATGGCAAACTTTTCTCTGATCTCTTTGTGTTGGTTGTCTACTTTCTCTTGGACTTCACTTAGCTTCTTTAAAATTAACATTTTGCATTATTTATTGAATATTTCCAAGAATTCATTTTGATTAGGATCCCTTGCTGGAGAGATTGTGAGATCCCCTGAGAGTGTTACAATACTATTTTTTTTTAAAATATACCAGGATTATTTCTCTGGTTCCTTCTTATTTGGAAAAAACCTATTTCATGATTTTTTTTTCATTTACTTGTTTTTGGATGGCTTTACTTTCCCTTTGGAGGATATGCCTATAATGTAGGTTTTGTATGGTTGTTTCGCTTTAGTGTGGGAGCTTTCAGTGGCAACAGCTCATTGTGTATTCTTTGGGTATAGATAGCCTTTGTGCAGTAGCTTTTTCAAATGCTGATTTTACTACCAATGTACTGGTATATGAGTAGACTCACTGCCTTTTGCAGGCCTGAGATTGCAGGGGTCTCAGTAAACATGTCATTCCTCAGTGGTGTGCATTTTTTGTTTTGTGTGGCTCAACTTTCAGGTCAGTAAGTGGTGCTTACAAGTAACAGTTGGCTACAGCAGAAGCACATGGGTATATGTTTAATCTCTGTTTACCAGAAAAAGCTGTTTTTGCTTCAGGCAATGAGCTAGTCTGTGGAATGCCTGTGCTCTGAGCTCTCTGCTCAGCTTCACATGAGGAACAAATGAAGGTGGAACTGGACTGCCAAGCTCACTCTTGTGTACCCCAATGGCAAGCATAAATACCATCCCTGGTAGGGGTTTGGGGGTAGCTCCTGGTGAAATGTGCTGAGGTCTCTGAAGGGATGGGGTATGATCTTAGAAGGCAGGAAATAAATCAACTTCCCTATCACATCCCTATCTCAGGGTTCAAGCTCTCATCTCAGACAGACACTGCCACAATGTAGCTGAGAGTTTTGGAGGATGCCTGCCCTGTGGCATCCATCAGTATGGCTTTGGTGTGGAATCTCTTTCCACAGCCCCAAACAAACAGCTTTGTTGTTCACCTGTCCTCCAAACAGGAATCCTGCCACTTCATGTAGAGAGGAAGAAAGGCCCTGTCTTTTGTGCAATCCCAGGCCTGGTGGACACACCACCAGTGGAGGCACAGCCATCCACTAATATCCCAGGAATGGCCATCCACAAGTGACCCATTGCCTAATCACCCATGGGAGCAGCCACAGCATTTGCAGGAGGGGAGCAGAGGGAAAGTCCACATCTTCATGTCCATTCCTGAGCGCTGAGGCCACCTGCCTGCTGGAGTAGAACCACACTCTTTCCCCATAGAGATGAGCATAGCACCCACATCTGGAAAAGATGCAATCACTATCTGCCCATAAACAAAGAGTGCTCAGGCACAGGAAAGTTTATGCTCTGGTTTCCATTGCCTCTGGGTGTCCTTCCTTGGCATGATGCACTTTCTCTTCCCCTGGGAGCAGTGTACATCACCAGGAATCCTGCAGCTACTCAAGGTCTAGTCAGCTCTGTGGGGCTTCCACAATCTGAGCAGTGCTAGGGAATATTTTTGGGGGAATTTGGTGTTGTAGAGACATAAAGGCTAATGTTCTCTGGGTAGGAAAGAGTCCCACAGTAGGTGTGCATTCCATATGGTGCATGCCACCACAGTTCAGTTCTGGGTGTAGGAAAGGAAATGCCCTCAAGTAGTTCCCAAACTGCTGCCCACATCGTGCCTTGGACTTGCAAGGGCAGAAGAGCTCTCTGATAGTTCAGAAACCAGAATTATGGCACAGAAGTGAGGGGATCCAAAAATATCTCCACCTACCCGTTCATCAGAACACCGAGTCCCTTGGTTTTTGATCTCTGCAACACCCTTGCCTCCGCCTTTTTCTGTGCTCCAGCTTTCTTCTAAGAGTTTTCTGATGAGCTCTGGATTGCTCTCCTTAACATTTTATTTGAGTTTCACATATTCATCTGTAACTTTGTTCTTCTTTCTGAGAAAAACTGGCATCTGATTGCTCTAGTTAGCCATCTTGAAAAGAATTGTAAAAAAATCCCACCATTTAAAAAAATATATGCTTTGTATGGACTCAGACTCCCAAGCTATTGCAAAGCAATTTGATGGCAATATAATAATTGGTCACAATATTAATCACCCTTATTTTCCCATGACTCCCTTCTATCTGTATCATTGTCAAATAAACATTCTAAAGCAACAATGTGGAAGACTGAAACATACCAATATATTGATAGAGGTATATTGATAGGATAATATTGATTATTCAAAATAATCATTTAAGCTTTAAGCATCACCTTACCCAAACTTCACTAAATAGATATATCTGGGTAATATGTCATTGAATTGAAAATATTTTAAAATCTTAAAACACTATATCTAGGGATGCCTGTTCTCTATAGGGGAGCATGTATTACAAACATAGCTTCCAGTTAATTCCTTCAGAAACTGGCAGGCATAGAAAAGCCAAAAAAAAAAATGAGAAAACATTTGTAAATACTTTGATATATTTTTCCCTTAAAGGAGAAAGTAAGCAGTAGAACTCAGAGCTTACAAATCTAAGCAGAAAATAAAAAGAAGGGTAATCATGTGAAGAAAAATAATACTACACAGTTATACTGTGAGCACAAAGAGCTGGATAGAGAAATAGGCCAAAGGACAGTCATAGTCAATCAATTAGAAATGGATTTTAATTTTTTTCTTTTAAAAAACAAAATATCCCACACTTGTGCAATGAAATTCAACACCTGCTCAACCCATTCATCTTCAAAAGAATCATATCACATTAGAACTTTCTTCTCTGAATACAGAAGGAATTAAGCACTGAAACAGCTATAAAGTAGAGGAATCACATTGTTGATTTAGGGTGGAAGGTAAGGATTCTCAATAAATAGCTTCACTGCCAAATATCCTGTGATGGCTTTTAGATAATACCCAGTTATCTAAAGATCAAGTACACTGCTCTTGCATATATCTTAGCTGCTCACTTGACTGACCCAATGACTCTGGGAAGGTGTGCCTGGAAGCACTTATCAAAATTAATCCTGAAGGCGTTGGGATGCAAAAGCTCTGCAACTGACACTTCCAGAAATTGATACAAAATAGACTATGATTTGACTGTTGATTTGAACTTGAGAAAGAAAAATTAGAAAAAGAAGTAAATACCCTCTAGCATGGTAAGTCTTAAGGGAGTCCCATAACTTTTGCCTACTTTACTGATGGTTTTATAGTTAAACACAAGCATTTCAATGCCAGACACTTCTGTAGAGAATGTCCTGAATTGAATGCTGCCATCCATAAAAACATTTGCTTACCTATTAAAATAGATAATTTAATGAGATTGATGCATACCTCTTCTCTGATGTATACCAGATTGTACAGAAACAGAAACAGCAAACTAAAAATAAGAAGATCTTAAAAAAAAAACAGAGTGAATGATGGGATTTAAGGGATACAATGAGAAATATCAGCTTTCTGACACTACCCTACTTAACCATATTTTAGAGACGCTAATGCAGATTATAATGTCAAGTTCTGATCACCATGGCAACATTTATGCATGCAAAAGGCACTCACACAGTTATAAAATTTCTTGGTTTCACATTCTGGAGTCAGAGTTTAATCAGTTCTCTATCCTACTGGGAATAGGAAAAGTAGAGGAAACATAAAAGGAGTCAGTATCTACTGACAGTTGCAATCTGTCACTTTCATTTTCCTAAAGGCTAAATAATAAAGAGCTTTCCTGGACGAAAGATTGGGATTTCAAGCAAAATTTTATCTCTTTTGCTGGCTCTAGTGAAATGCTGCCACACTTTCTTAATATAATAGGAGATAACCCTTAGAAAATGTCAAAGAAATTTTCCTTCCCCTATTCAGTTAAATTGTTCAATTTTTTCCAAAGTACTGTAGATCTTTAAATTATTAATACAGTTACTTAGTAAGGCTGAGAATATATTGTACAAAATACATATAGTCTATTGTAATCTCTATTCTATTTTATTTAACTGTCATATATTTTTGGGGTCATTTTCCCTAACTATGTAGTTTGCCAATTGGGGGGGGGCATGAAATATAACATAAAAGCAAAGAGGAGGTCACCATGATATTTTGATATCATTAATTATTCAAGAATAGCAGTGATATAGATAAGAGTACATCATGGATTTATGTCTGTAAAATACTATAAATCAAATATTTTTTTTCTTGTGACTAACAGACAAAATATGACATCCTTACCATATAATGAGACATACCAATTCTAAAGATCTGAATCAAACTAAGCAGGTTTTTAAGAGTTATGATTTTATGGAATCCACAAAATGTCACTTACACTTTCAGTTTATACAAATGCAGTTCTTATGTTCAAACTTGATAATTCTTATTTGCAACTAATAAATTATGATAAATAATAGATTTTTGATTGCAGATATAATTAGACTTATAGAGCAGCCATAAAATTTTATTAATATTTAAGTACTAATCATGAGATTTCTGGAGAACAAGCATACATCTTAAACAAATTTATACTAATTTCTAATTTTCATTTAAGTATTGGACACTTGGACCCCTCCTTCTTTCTCCTATGATTTGATATCACATTTTGTTTATATCACCAGATTCACTAAATATCATTCAATAATTTAATAATAATGTGACTTCCAAAAATGGTGCCAAAGAGGACATGTGATTCCTCTCTGAAGAAAACAAATATTGAAATGGATAAAATTTTCAAAAACAGTCACTGCAAAGGCTTCAAATAAGAATGGTAAAAACGAGTGGCCTTTGTTGCTTAGGGCTGCTCCTGCTCTCTGCCTTTCTGCAACACGAACTTAGCTATATTTTCAAGATTTTTAACTTTATCTTGAAAACAAGTGGCTCTCCTGCCACAACAGTCAAACTCAATTCTGGATGGAGGGTGAAAAATCTGCATCTTTGCTGTCTCAATGTTGCAGTTTGGTTTGTGCAAGCATAAGGCCATAAATCGATGCAGAGTTCCTAAATATGAAAGAACCATAAAATGAATAAGATAACTTCTCCACAGGTCACTGATTGACTACTAATCTTTAATTGTGTGAGAGAGACCCAAGAAAGATGGACAAAATGTGAAAGGCAAGGAAGATGGAGAATGGGCTGCAACTCATTCACATACTACTCTATTAGCAGAGGAGGGAGGTCTTTAGGGTTAGAGTTATATGGGCACAATCTCTGCCCATCACAGTCCAATAGCTGAGAGTCAAAGCAAAGAAAGTATTACTTAAGCTACAATTGAAAAACAACTCATCATACATGCCAACAATGTTAATTATTCCGCCTTAGAGACAGTAAGTTAAAAGACTGTAAGATGGCATATTCAGAGATCTAAAAGAAAAAATTGTAAATCAAGATTTTATATTCAGCAAAACAATCTTTTACAAATGAAAGCAAAATAAGGACAGTGTGAGATAAATAAAAACGGAGATTGTTTTTGTTAGTAGACAGTCACTACAAAAAATTTATGTAAATAATGTGCATATATATATATATATATAAAACCACACATATTTATATGCACAATGTTGGTAGAAAGGAAGGAAAAGGAAATGAAACTAATCTGGCTAAAAGTTCCTAGATTTTAAATCTAGGAACCTTTCAGTATTAAATTAAATTAAATCAGTATGATACAATAATATATTGTAAATATATTGGAATTAAATTAGTATGATACAATAATATATTGTAAAAAGTTAAACATACATATAAAAACTACAGCAGCTACTATGAAAAGCTCAAAAATATAGGTGAAAAACAGCAGAGGAATTAAAATGATATGAAAGTATTAGTTTATAAGAAAAGGAGGAAGTAAAGAAAGAAAAGAAATACTCAAAAATATAAAATATACAAGAAATCAAATAGGAAAAGTGTAAATGTAAGTGAAGCTACATCACTAATTACATTAAATGTGAGTGGATTAAGCATTCCATTCAAATGTTAGAGATGGGCAAACTGGATTAAAAAGAAAGGGTTCTACTTTCTAAAAGAGATAAACTTGTAGTCCTAAAAGAGATAAACTTGTACTCAAAATAAAGAAACAAACCTACCATGATGGAAGTATGAGAAAGAGAGACAATAGTAAACTAGAAAAGTTTAAGAAGGTCAAAGCTGGAACAATTTAGTCAACACAATAAATAAAATGGTAAGGATTTTAATCCAATAAAAGATAAAATCCATGAGTCTATTTTGATATAAACAAATATTGAATAAATATACGGGGTTGAACAGATAAATTTCATATACAGAAAAATTCCAAATAATTTATCATCTAGATACTTCACTCTTAATGAGGTGAAGCATAATTCCCTCATTTATTAATGGAGTCTGCACATAGTAACTTCCTTCTAAAGAATACACTATAGTAAAAGGGGAAAGTGTGAATTTATAATGGGCAAATCTAACAAAAACTGTCTCAGTAAGATTATCAAGGTCAACATCAACAGTGATAAGTCATGTTGATAGTATGTTTGTTGTTGTTTGTGTGTTTGTTTGTTTTGAGATAGAGTCTCTGTCACCCAGGCTGGAATGCAGTGGCAAAATCTTGGCTCACTGCAACCTCTGCTACTTGGGTTCAATCAATTCTCCTGTCTCAGTCTCCCAAGTAGCTGGGACTATAGTCACACACCACCATGCTTGGCTAATTTTTGTATTTTTAGTAGAGACTAAATTAATTTTTAATTTAGTATACAACAAATTGGCTAATTTTTGTATTTTACATTGTATTTCTACCATATTGGTCAGGTTGGTCATGAACTCCTGACCTCAGGTGATTAATCCACCTCAGCCTCCCAAAGTGCTGGGATTGCAGGCATGAGCCACTGCACCTGGCCCGTATCTTTGATATATATTGTAGAAGTCGCAATTCTTCTCAATACTTTTACACCCTTATACCCATAAACCCAGTTTAACATAAGAAAAATATCAGATAAATCATAATTGAGGTACATTATACAAATACCTGACTAGTGCCCCTCAAAATTCTCAAGCTCATCAAAAAACAAGGAAATTCTGAACAACTGTTCCCTAGGCCACGAGGAGCCTAAAGAGACATGATGACTAAACATAACATGGCATTCTAGAAGACATTCTGGAACAGAAAAAGAACATTAGTGAAAAACGGAAGAAATCCAAATGAAGTATAGACTTTATTTAATAATAATATATCAATATTGGCTTATTAATTGTTATAAATGTGCCATAAAAATGAAATATGTTAATAATAGGGAAAACTGCATGTGAGGTTTATAGGATATCTCAACAATACTATATGTGGTGTATCTAAAATTATTCTAAAATTTTGAAAACTAATTAAATAATGTCAACCTGATCTAAAAATGTCAATGGAAGTGGGTCTAGCAGTGTTAAAAAATTATAAAAGGGAACAAAGTTGAAAGACTTACCCTCCCTGATTTCAAACCTTATTTTAAAGCTACATTAGTTAAGCTAATATGGTACTGGCATGAAGATCAACATATAGATCAACAAAACCAAACAATTACTCCAAACTGATTTTCATCAAATTGTCAAGGTAATTCAATTTACGGGAAGTCTTCAGGAAATGGTGCTGAAAACGTTAATATCAATTTTTTGAAAAAAACTTTGATACATAACACCATGAAAACATACATAATACATTGACTTGAAAGGGTTCAAGGATCAAAATTTAAGAGGTAGAGCTATAAATATGGGTAATGATTAACACTGAGTGTCAACTTGATTGGATCGAAGGATGCAAAGTATTGATCATGGCTGTGTTTGTGAGGGTGTTGCCAAAAGTGATTAACATTTGAGTCAGTGGGCTGGGGAAGGCAGATCCACTCTTAATCTGAGAGGGTACCAACTAATCTGCTGCCATCAAGGCTAGAATACAGAGCAGGAAGAAAAATGTGGAAGGACCAGACTGGCCTAGCCTCCCAGCCTACATCTATCTTCTCTGCTGGATGCTTCCTGCACTCAAATATCAGACTTCAAGTTCTTTAGTTTGGGGTCTTGGACTGACTTTGGACTGGATCCCTTGCTCCTCAGCTTTCAGAAGGCCTATTGTGGGACCTTGAATCAATAATTACTAAACACACACACACACACACACACACACACATCATATATATATATATACACGCATATATATATATATATATATATATATATCCACAAATATTTCTATGTATAATGTTAGTAGAAAGGAAGGTTGAGGAAATGAAGCTAATCTGGCTAAAAATTCCTATATCTGATATAGGAATTCTGTCCCTCTAGAGAATCCTGACCAATAGAGATTTTAGTACCAGGAATGATTCTAGAGGAACAGAATACTAAGGATGAAGTTCTTTTGTGTGTTTTGGGTTTCTGGAGTTGTCTGCTTAATATGATTAGACCCAGAAATGCCAAGGAATCTACTTCTAATAGTATGGAGAATACTGATATTCCTTGACATGAAGTGTTTAGAGAGTTATGCAAAATAAATGCATTTGACTGAATCACCACTTATGAGAGGCAAGGAGTTTAGTGACACTATACATAATACCTTTAACCATAGGAACATAATGAAGCTAGTTGGTTGCTCCTAAGTTCAGTGAAAAAAGTGATGAAAGGAAATGATGAACTCAGGTATTCTGTCTCCCAGCTTCAGAAGCAGATACTGAGCCTTACATCTGCTAAGATTTCCCTGAGTGAAAGTTGTATCTCCTGTAGAGAAAGGTGAAATTGTGGAAAAACAGTCACTAGCTCTTATCATTCAAGTGGCTGACCTGCAAAGAAAGGTGCATGCACAGCCTCATGAGGTGTCCATTGTTAAAGTGAGGGCATTGATTGGAAAAGAATGGGACCCTGAAGTTTGGAATGGGGCTGTGTGGGATGACCCTGATGAAGCTGGGAGCACTGAGTTTATAAACTCTCATGAACCTCTTTTTGCCAGAAGAAACAGCTTCCCCATCCCCAGTAGTGGCAACATCCCCTCACTGACGCACACTGCCATCAGCCTTTCCACCTGTGTCTGAGGAGATAAATCCTGCACTGCCTGAGGCAACAGTGACGGCCTCCCCTAAGGCTGTTGCCAAGAGAATGTTGAGTCTCCTTAGGAGCCACCCCCAACAACTGTTGGAATTCACTCAGGGTTGTTGGCAACATATTAAGGGAAATATTAGAGAAAGCTATAAGATATAGTCTTAAACCTTTTGGAAGACTGAAAGGTTTCATAACTTGTAATACTGCAACAGGTTGAAGGCAGGCGGTTCTTACCTTAGAACATTAAGTCATAGAGTAAAGTTTAGGGATAGTAGAAGCTTCCCCCATTAAGTCTGTTTACCCCACATTCCCTTTGTCTCTACACTACTTAGCTCATTTACTCATGTAACCTTTGTGCTGGATGCCCCTCTAGCAGGGAGGTTAACCAGGGATATTTTGCTCTGGGCATTGGTACCTGAGCTTTAATCTTTCAAAGAACTATTCCTTTAACCATGTTAATTATCCACAAGTGTGTTTACTCAAAGCTTTTGTTGTTAAATCTACATTGAATAAATGTGAGGAAGAAGAAATACTGGGAGTTGGGTAGCTGCAATTGCACTCTGAGAGCAGCTGATGACTTCCCTAGCCTAATTGTTCATTGGATTCTGTGTGTGAGTATATTTACTCATCTGTTGTGGAGTCAGCGTTTTCAGGATAGACCCCCACAGGTGGTGATCAATGTTTCAAACAGCCCTGTTTGTGTCTAGATGTATAACTAAAGTCCCAGCAGGCCCCTAGAGCTGAGATTGAGAGTGTGACCCATGAGGAGGTGTGCTACACTCAAAAAGAACTGCTTGAGTTTTCTAATTTACATAAACAGAAATCTGGAGAACATGCATGGGAATGGATATTAAGGGTGTGGGGTAATGGTGGAAGGAACATAGAGTTGGGTTAGGCTAAACTGATTGATTTGGGCCCACTAAGCAGGACTCTGCATTTAATGTTGCTGCTTAGCACCATAAAAAGATTCTAATAATTTATTTGCTTGGTTAGCTGAAATATGGATTAAAAGATGGCATACTGTGAGTGATCTGGAAATGACTGATCTCCCTTGGTTTAATGCAGAGAACGAGATCTGAAGGCTTAGGGAGACTGGGATGGTGGAGTGGATGAGTCATGTTAGACCTACTCATCCCAGCAAGGAAGATCCAGAAGATATACCCTTGATCAATGCCTTGCAAAATAGATTTGTGAGGGCAGCACATGAATCTTTGAAGATCCCTGTAGTTGCTCTTCTTTGTATGTCAGATCTAACAGCGGAACTGCAGTCACTCAACTACAAAATTTAAATACAGTGGGAATAATTGGATTCCAAGTGTCAGGGGCCAATTGGTGGCACTCAACCATCAAATGCAAGGTGGGCATAGCTACTGTAATGGACAGCAGAGGAAAAGCAGTAACAAGAAGAGTTTAACTCATGTAGATCTCTGGCATTTGCTAAATAATCACAATGTTTCTAGAAGTGAAATTGATAGGAAATCTGCATAACTACTTAATTTATACAAGCAGAAAACTTCTAGGTAGAAAGGACAAAAGACTAATTTGAATTATAAAGAACAGAGACCTACAGCCCCTCAATCAACTTCCAGACCTGAGCCAGTTTACAGATCCAGAACTCCTGGAATGAAGGGGAGGGCATTCCCCTTTGTGAAGGACTCCACCACACTACTGACAATTCATGCTGTTAATATTTCTCCCATCCTTCCCTAAGGAGACCTCTGGTCTTTTACCAGGGTAACTGTGCATTGGGGAGGGAAATGATCAGACATTTCAGGGACTACTGGACACTGGCTCTGAGCTGATGTTGATTTCAGGGGAGCCAGAACATCATTGTGATTCTTCAGTTAAAGTAGGGCTTTATGGAGTTCACATAATTAATGGGGTTTTAGCTCAGGTATGACTTACAGTAGGTCCATTGGGTCACCAGACTCATCTTGTCATTTCCCTAGTGCCCAAAGGCATAATTGGCATAGAAATACTTAGCTGCTTGTAGAACTCCCTCATTGGTTTCCTGACTGGTAAGGCAAGGGCTATTATGGTGAGAAAGGCCAAATGGAAGCCATTAGAGCTGCGTCTACCTAGAAAAATAGTAAATCTAAAACATTATTGCATCTCTGGAGGGACTGCAGAGAATAGTGCCACTATCAAGGGCTTGAAAGATGCAGAGGTGGTTATTGCCACAGCATTCCCATTTAACTCTCCCATTTGGCCTGTGCAGAACACAGATGGATCTTGGAAAATGAGAGTGGATTATTGTAAGCTTAACCAAGTGGTGACTCCAGTTGCAGCTGCTGTATCAGATGTAGTTTCATTGCTTAAGCAAATTAACACATCTCCTGGTATCTGGTATGCAGCCATTGACTTGGCAAATGCCTTTTTCTCAATTCCTGTCCATAAGGCCCACGGCAAGGCCAGAAATACACATTTAATGTCCTACCTCGTGGGTATATCAGCTCTCTGGCTTCGTGTCATAATTTTATTCAGAGAGATATTGATTGCTTTTTGCTTCCACAAGATATCACACTGATCCATTACATTGATGACATTATACTGATTAGATTCAGTGAGCAAGAAGTAGCAAACACACTGGACTTATTGTTGAGACATTTGTGTGCCACAGAATGGGAAATACATCTGACTAAAATTCAGGGACCTTCTACCTCAGTGAAATTTCTAGGGGTCCAGTGGTTTGGAGCCTATCGAGATATTCCTTCTAAGGTGAAGGATAAGTTGCAGCATTTGGCTCCTCCTACAACAGGGAAAGAGGGACAAGGCCTGGTGGGTCTATTTGGATTTTGGAGGCAGCACATTTTTCATTCAGGTGTGTTACTCCATTTATCCAGGGGCCCTAAAGGCTTCCAGTTTTGAGTGGGGTCCAGAACAGGAGAAGACTTTGCAACAGGTCCAGGCTGCTGTGCATCCTGCTCTGCCACTTAGGCCATAGATCCAGCAGATCTATTGGTGCTCGAGGTGTCAGTGGCAGGTAAGGATGGTGTTTGGAGCCTTTGGCAGTCCCCCATAGGTGAATCACAGCTGAGGCCTCTAGGATATTTTAGTAAGGCCCTACAATCTTCTGTAGATAACTACTCTCATTTTGAGAGACAGCTCTTAGCCTGTTACTGGGCTTTGGTGGAAACTGAATGTTTGACTATTGGTCATCAAGTCACCATGCAACCTGAACTGCCTATTATGAATGGAGTGCTTTCTGATCCATCTAGCCATGAAGTGGGTCATGCACAGCACAATTCCATCATCAAATGGAAGTGATATATACAGGATCGGGCTTGAGCAGGTCCTGAAGGCACAAGTAAGTTACATGAAGTGGCTCAAATGCCCATGGTCTTTACTCCTGTCATCCTACCTTCTCTTCCCTACCTTACATTGATGGCCTCATGGGGAGTTCCCTATGATGCGTTGACAGAGGAATAGAAGACTAGGGCCTGGTTCACAGATGGTTCTGCATGATATTCAGGCACCACCCAAAAGTGGACAGCTGCAGCACTACAGCCCCTTTCTAGGACACCCCTGAAGGGCAATAGTGAAGGGAAATCTTCACAGTCGGCAGAACTTCCAGCAGTTTATCTGGTTGTGTACTTTACACAGGAAGAAAGGCCAGATATGCAATTATATACTGATTCCTGGGCTATAACCAATGGTTTGGCTGGATGGTCAGGGACTTAGAAAAAGCATGATTGGAAAATTGGTGACAAAGAAATTTGGGGAAAAGATATGTGGATGGACCTCTCTGAGTGGTCCAAAACCATGAAGATATTTATATCCCATGTGAGTGCTCACCAGCTGGTGACCTCAGTAGAGGAGGATTTTAATAATAATCAGGTGAATACATCGACCCATTCTTTGGACACCATTCAGCCTCTTTCCCAAGCCACCCTTGTCATCATTGCCCAATGGGCCTATGAACAAAGTAGCCAAGGTGTCAGGGATGAAGTTTATGCATGGTCTCGGCAACAAGGACTTCCACTCACCAAAGCTGACCTGGCTACAGCCACTACTGAGTGCCCAATTTGCCAGCAGCAGAGAGCAACTCTGAGCCCTCAGCGTTGCACCCCCCATTCTTTGGGGTGATCAGTCAGCTACTTGGTAGCAGATTGATTATATTGGACCTCTTCCATCATGGAAAGGGCAGATATTTGTCATCACTGGAATAGATACTTACTCCAGATATGGGTTTGCCTATCCTACATGCAATGCTTCTGCGAAAACTACAATCTGTGGACTCATAGAATGCCTTATCCACTGTCATAGTGTTCTGCACAGCATTGCCTCTGACCAAGGCACTCACTTTATGACTAAAGAAGTGTGTCAGTGGGCTCATGCTCATGGAATTCATTGGTCTTACTATGTTCCCCATCATCCTGAAGCAACTGGATTGACAGGCTGGTAGCATGGGCTTTTGAAGTCACAATTACAATGCCAACTAGGTGACAATACTTTTCAGAGCTGGGTAAAAGTTCTCCAGAAGGCTGTGTATGCTCTGAATCAGCTTCCAGTATATGGTATTGTTTCTCCCATACCCAGGATTCATGGGTCCAGGAATCAAGAGGTGGAAGTGGAATTGGCTTTACTCACCATCACCCCTAGTGATCCACTAGCAAAATTTTGCTTCCTGTTCCTATGACATTACTTTCTGCTGGCCTAGAAGTCTTAGTTCCAGAGGGAGGAAGTTTGCTGTCAGGAGACACAACAATTCTAGAAACTGGAAGTTAAGATTACCACCTGGACACTTTGGGTTCCTCTTATCTTTAAGTCAACCGGCTAAGAAGAGACTTAACAGTGTTGGCTGAGGAGACTGACCAGACTCTCAAGATGAAATGAGTCTATTACTCCACAATGGAGGTAAGGAAGAGTATGCAAGGAATACAGGAGATCCATCAGGGGATTTCTTAGTATTACCATGCCCTGTGATTAACATCAATGGGAAATTACAACAGCCCAATCCTGGCAGGACTACAAATGGCCCAGACCCTTCAGGAAGGAATGAAGGTTTGGGTTTCTCAACTAGGAAAAAAAAAAAACCTTGACTTGCTGAGGTGCTTGCCGAAACAAAGGGAATAGATAGTCGTCAATACCAGCTACGACCATATGATCAGTTGGAGAAACGAAGACTGTAACTGTCATGAGTATTTCCTCCTTCTTCAAAACATGCTGGTGCATGTATGCACTTGTACTAAAAAATCATTTTCTTTCCTTTTTTCTTTATTGTGTGACATTAGGTTTATTGACTTCATATAAGCATTTAATTATTGTTAACTTTATATAATAGTATTTTGGTTGAGGATTTGTGTGTTTCCAGTTGTACAAAGGATATTTGTATTATGTTAGGTATAATTATGACCTTACTATTTTCTTTATTTGAAGATTATGTATGATCTCAAGAGATGTATATAGGTTCAAGTTGATAAGGGGTGGACTTGTGATGGTTAATGCTGAGAGTCAACTTGATTGAATTGAAGGATGCACAATAGTTATCCTGGGTGTGTCTGTGAGGGTGTTGCCAAAGGAGATTATCATTTCAGTGGGCTGGGGAAGGCAGACACACTCTTAATCTGGGCAGGCACCATCTAATCCATTGTCAGTGAGGCTAGAATATAGAGCAGGCAGAAAAATGTGAAAATACCAGACTGACCTGAACCAGCTTACATTTTCTCCTGTGTTGGATGCTTCTGTCCTTGAATTTCAGACTCTAATTTCTTCAGCTTTATGACTTGGACTGGGTCTCCATGCTTCTCAGCTTGCAGAGGGCCTATTGTGGGACTTGTGATCATGTGTGTTAATACTTAACGTTTTATATATATATATTATATATATATATATATAATATATATATATGTATATGGATGTGTGTGTGTATATATATATTATATAATCTATATATATTATATATATATGGGGGAATATAGTTGTATCCCTCTAGAGGACCCTGACTAATACAATGTGTGAGAAGAAAATTTTTGAGATTTTTTTTTATTATCTCTTTTCCCTGGTGCTAGGAAAGGAATAAGATATTAGAACTAAAAGATGCTTTGCATTTAAGGATGCTTTATGATTTTTAAATAGATATACTTCTTTAGCAACTAGCGGCACACAAAATATGTCATAATAGGTCCAGAAAGGGCACCAGCTATCAGGTGTATGTCAATCCCAAATTCTAGCAAAATATCACTCTAGAAACCATTTACCATACATGTTGGTAAGTCTATTCCCAATATTCACAATTCCGGAATTAGTACAAATTTCAACACCCTCTCAGTCACTTTCTGAGTAAAGAGTAGAATTATGAGAAAAGGAAGAGGAGTGTACAACTACTCTGTCTTTAAGTGGTGACTGAAATGAAGTAGGCAGCATATTGGGATAGTGTGTATGTTGGGAATAGGGGTGAAGTAGAAGGCATCCAAACACCTCACCTACTCTGTCAAAGAGTTATTTAAACTTATGTAATATGGCTTAAGTGCATCTAGATAATATTTTATTTATTCATTTCATTCACTCATCTCCACAAGCCAATGTTCTGCATAAGCTGTAAGGGCAAAAGGCATTTGAGCAAATACAATTAACAGTGCCAAGGGTGTATGGATGCTTGCACACTCACACCAGTGCCCCATGGCTGCTGGCATGCTGAAGGTAGCACAGACCCAGCTGCCACCACCCTGATGAATTGCCTTGGCTGACAACCTCAATCAGATTATTGTAACCAGTAGACTGAGAACAACTTGGCCCCTCCAGTGCAGCAGTTTCCTAATCTCAAGGGGCCAGAGAACAAAGTTGGAGGGCATGGTATCAATGCCCAGATTTAAAGCTTACAGTGTGAGAATGCTGAGCTGAGCCTTGACCACTTGATAGCTTACAAAAATGAAGCCATTTGACTCTACCCACTTTATACTACAATCAAAACTCCAAGGGCATCAAAGAAGATAAAAGCAAAGCATTCCATCCAAAGAATAGCAGCTTTAAAGATTAAGGAAACATCAGCTCACACAGATGAGAAAGTGCAAAAAACAAGAACTCTGGCAACTTAAAAAGCCAGAGTGTCTTCTTACCTCCAAATGACCACATTAGTTCCCCAAAAGTGCATCTTAAAAGAGCTGAAATTACAGACATTAAATTTATAATATGGATAGGACTGAAGATCAATGAGATTCGGGAGAAAGTTTAAACACAATCCAAGTCATCCAAGGAATACAATTAAATCATACATAAGGTGAAAGACAAAATGGCCATTTTAAGAAAGATCCAAACTGATCTGACAGAGCTGAAAACATTACTACAAGAATTTCATAATACAATCACAAGTATTAACAGCAGAACAGGCCCCCAACATCAGGAAGGAATCTTAGATCTCTAATACTGGTTCTCCAAGTTAACTCAGTCAGATAAAAATAAAGAAAAGAGAATGAAAAACAATGAATAAAGCCTCTGAAAAATGTGGGATTATGTAAAGAGAAGAAATTTATTACTCATTGGGGTCCCTAAAAGAGAGGGAGAAAAATAAAGCAAATTGACAAACAAATTTGAGGATATTGTCCACAAAAATTTCCTTAACCTTGCTATGCAGGCCCACATTCAAATTCAACAACTACAGAGAAACTCTGCAAGATACCAAACAAGATGACTATCCACAAAACACATAATCATCAAATTCTTCAAGAAAAAAAACATTAAAGACAGATAGTGAGAAAGGGCAGGTAACCTATAAAGGAAACGTCATCAGGCTAACAGCAGAACTGTCTGCAGAAATCCTACCAGCCAGAAAACACTGGGGGCCTATATTTAGCATTTGTGAAGAAAAGAAACTCCAATCAAAAATTTCATATCCAGTCAAAGTAAGCTTCAGAAGTGAAGGAGAAATAAGATCCTTTTAGACAAGCAAATGCTGATGGAATTAGTTACCATCAGACTTGTCTTACAACAAATCCTTAAGGGAACACTGAATATAGAAGTGAAAGACCATTACAAGCCACCAAAAAACACACTTTAAAATATAGACTGTTGACACTATAAAGCAACTACACTATCAAGTAGGCAAAACAACTAACAACATAATGATAGGATCAAAGATGCATATATAAATATTTACCTTGAATGTAAATGGGCTAACTGCCCTAATTAAAAGTCACAGAATGGCATGTTGCATAAAGAAGGAAGATCCCATGGCATGCTGTCATCAAGAGACCCATCTCACATGCAATAACACTCATAGGCACAATAAAAGGTATGGAGAAAAATCTACCAAGCAAATGGAAAAAAAAAAAAAAAAGAGAAACGTAGGACATGCAATTCTAATTTCAGACAAAACAGACTTCAACCAATAATGTTCAAAAATGACAAAGAAGAGCCTTACATAATGGTAAAGGGTTCAATACAATAAGACTTTACTATCCTAAGCATGTATGCACCCAACACAGGAGCATGCAGATTTATAAAACAAGTTATTAGAGACATGCAAAGAGAATTAGATTGTCATACAACAATAGTGGAAGACTTCAACAACCCACTGAAATTAAACTGGTCATTGAGGCAGAAAGCTAATGAAGATAATTGGGAACTCAAAAAGATGTTTGACCATATAAACATAACAGACATCCACAGAACTCTCTACTCAAAAGCAACCGAGTATGCATTCTCACCTACACTTGGCACACACTAAAAAATTTACCACAAAATTGGACATAATCCTCAGCAAATCAAAAAAATAAAATAAAATAGAAATCATACCAACCACCAACCACATAGGACAATAAAAATAGAAATCATTACTAAGAATAATTACTCAAATCCATACAATTACATGGAAATTGAACAACCTGCTCCTGAATGAGTTTTGGGGAAATAATTAAATTAAGGCATGAATTAAGAAATTATTTGAAACGAATGAAAACAATGATAATACATACCAGTATCTCTGACACACAGCTAAAGCAGTGTTAAGAGGGAAGTTTATCACACTAAACACTGACTTCAAAAAGTCAGAAAGATCTTACATTAACAACCTAATATCACACCTAGAAGAACTAGAAAAAAACAAGGGTGAAGCAACCCTGAAACTAGCAGAAGACAAGATATGATCAAAATCGGAGCTGAACTGAATGAAATTTAGACAAGAATAACCATGCAAAAGAATAAGGAATTTGGGAGTTGGTTTTGTGAAAGAATAAATTAGATTGCCAGACCCCTGGCTAGACTAATAAAGAAAAAAACAGAGAAGATCTAAATAACCACAGTGAAAAACGACAAAGGAGACATTACCCTTGAGCCCACAGAAATACAAAACACAGTGACAATTATTAAGCCCCTATGCACACAAACAAAAAAACCTACAAGAAATGGATAAATTCCTGGAAATATACAGTCTCCCAAGATTGAACCAGAAAGAAATTGAATTCCTGAATAGACCAATAATGACTTCCAAAATGGAATCAGGGATAATAAGTATTCCAACCAGAAAAAGCCCAGGACGAGATAGATTCAGAGCAGCCTAAGTTTACCAGATGTATAAAGAAAAGCTGGTGACATTCCTACTGAAACTATTTCTAAAAAAATTGTGGATGATTGACTCCTCCTTCATTCATTTGATGAGGCCAGCATCATCCTGACGCTAAAACCTGGCAGAGACACAACAAAAAAGGAAATCCTCAGGCCAACTTCTCTAATGAACATCGATGCAAAAATCCTCAGCAATTATTAGCAAGCTGAATCCAGCAACACATCAAAAAGATAATCCACCACAATGAAGTAGGCTTTATCCTGAAATGCAAGGTTGGTTTCATATATGCAAATCAATATATCTGATTCATTACATAAACAGAAGTAAAAACAAAAACCACGATTACCTCAACAAATACAGAAAAAGCTTTTGACAAAATTCAATATCCTTCCATGTTAACCCTCAATAAACATAAATATAAAAATATTTAAACATAAATATAAAATTTATATTAAATTTTATAAATATAAATATAAAACATTTAAACATAAATATAAAATTTATATTAAAACATAAATATAAAATATAAAAATAAAAATAAAGTTCATTGAAGCAACTTAACTCAAAACAGTAAGAGCCATCTATAACAAACCCACAGTCAACATCAGACTCTATGGGCAAATATTGGAAGCATTCTCCTTGAAACCAGAACAAGGCAAGGATGCCCACTCCTACCACTCCTATTCAGCATAGTACCAGAAGTCCTATCCAGAGACATAAGGCAAGAAAAAGACATAAAAGTCATCAAAAGAGGAAGAGAAGAAGACAAAGTATCTGTTTGCAGACAATATGATTCTATGCCCAGAAAACCCTGTAGATTTCATTCAAAGCCTTCTTCATCTGACAAACAACTGCAGCAAAGTTTCACAATACAAAAACAACAGACAAAAATTAGTAGTGTTTCTACATACCAGTAACATCCAAACTGAGTGACAAATCAATAACTCAATCTCATTCACAATAGCTGCCCTAGGATACAACTAACCAGGGAGGTGAGGGTTCTCTATAAAGAGAATTACAAAACACTACTGAAAGAAATTGGAGATGGCACAAACAAATGGAAAAAAAAATCCACGCTTATAGATAGGAATAATCAATATTGTTATAACAGATATACTGCCTAAAGCAATTTACATATTCAATGCTATTTCTAGTAAGCTACCAATGACATTCTTCACAAAATTAGAAAAAAAAAACAGTATTCTAAAATTTATATGGAACCAAAAAGAGCCTAAGTAGCCAAAGCAATCCTAAGCAAAAAGAACAAAGCTGGAAGCATCGCATTACCTGACTTCAAACTGTACAGTAAGGGTACCAGTGAAAATAGCATGGTACTGGTACAAAAACAGACACATAGACCAATGTAAAAGACAAGAGAACCAGAAAAAAGACACACCTACAACTATTTGATCTTCAACAAAGTCAACAATAATAAGCAATGGGGAAAGGACACCCTATTCAATAAGTGGTGCTAGGATTACTGGCTAGCCATATGCCAGAGATTGAACCTGGACCCTTTCCTTACATCATATATAAAAATCAACTCGTGATGGATTAAAGACTTGAATATAAGACCTAGAATTCTAAAAACCCTAGAAAAAGACCTAGTCAATACCATTCTGGACATATGTCCTGGCAAAGATTTCTTGACAAAGACCCCAAGAATTGCAACAAGAACAAAAATTGACAAAAACTGACAAACTCTAATTACACTAACAAGCTTCTGCACTAGACAAAAAAATTATCAACAGAGCAAACTAAAAAGCTACAGAATGGGAAAAAATATTTGCAAACTGTGGATCTAACAAAGGTCTAATATCCAGATTCTATATCTATATAGAACTTAAATTAAGAAGCAAAAACCAACCCCCTTAAAAAGTGGAAAAAGGATACAAACAGACAGTTCTCAAAAGAAGATATAAAAATTACAACAAGCACATGAAAAAATGCTAACCACCTCTAATTTTTAAAGAAATACAAATCAAAACCATAATGTGACACCATCTCACAGTAGTCAGAATGACTATTCTTAAAATGTCAAAAAATAACAGATGCCAGCAAGCTTGTTGGAAAAAAAAAGGAATACTCATACACTGCTGGTGGGAATTTAAATTAATTCAGCCACTGTGGAGAGCCATTTGGCAGTTTCTCAAAGAACTTAAAACAGAACTACCATTCAACACAGCAATCCCATTATTGGGTATATACTCAAAGGAATAGAAATAATTCTAACATAAAGACACACGTATGTGTATATTCACCACAGCCAGCACTGTTAACAATAGCAAAGACATGGAATCAAAGTAGATGCTCATCAATGATAGATTGGATAACAAAAATGTGGTACATATATACCATGGAATACTACACAGCCTTAAAAAGAATGAAGTCATGTCCTTTGCAGGAACATGGATGGAGCTGGAGGCTATTATCGTAAGCAAACTATCATAGGAGCAGAAAATCAAATACTACAATACCACATGTTCTCACTTATAAGTTGGAGATAAACACTGAGTACACATAGACCTAAAGAAAAGAGCAATAGACACCAGGATCTTCTTGAGAATGAAGAGTGGGAGCGTAGTGAAGATAAAAATAAAACAAAACAACAACAACAATAAACTACCTACTAGGTACCAGGCTTATTACTTGTGGAATGAAATAATCGATACACCAACCCTCCATGACACACAGTTCACTGCTATAGTAATCTATTCATGTATCCCTGAAAGTAAAATAAAACATTTTTACAAAAAGTTTCAAGGAATTTTTGATTAGATTCCTGATCTGATTACCCTTATTGCTTTGCTGCAGTCCTTCAGTTTTTGAATTATATGTTATCTCCAGGACCAACATTTGGGAATCGTTTTATGCTGTATGGTTCATTTCAAGCACTGATACACTTAGAGTAGCCAAACTTCATTTTAGAGCTGGCAAATACAATCCTGGCTATTTATTCTGGAGCATACTTTAAGTTAGCCCTTCTGCTAAGCTTTCTCTCTGATGCATCTGATTTTATGCTCTACATACTCCTCTTCCCCTCATTTGATTGCTATCCTTTAGCTGGGGATTAGTGTAGTGTGGATTTACTGACATGACTGATGGTGTGTTTATTCTCTAGGAAATCCCAGTGCTGGAGATTATAATGCATATGCCAAATTTTCTCTTGTGATTCTATCATTTCTCTGTTCTTATCTTCATTTATCCCCTTTACAGCATGTAAACCTGATGGGCATTATGAATGTTAGCTTAAGCGAGTCCTGTTGGAGAGGTTAATGAATTTAGTAGCAGGGTAATTTTAATTTTGTACACTCAAGAAAGTTATCTATTTTTTTAAAATGAGATTTTAAAAAGCGATGGTGGGTGAGTATAAGGGGAAAAGTTAACGCCTTTTTTCCTTGTTAGGAAATTGTTTGATGATAGAGGGTTGAAAATGGAAGGAATAGATACCTTTTTTTGTTTTCACCTTTTGATATATTGAAAGCTATTCAAAGAAAGAAATAATATAGTAGAATCCCCCCAACCCTATGCTTCTTTCTCTTAATCCTGACTTCACATGGCAATTTCCATTCAATGAATGGAATAATCAGTATCCAAAAAATTAAATAATAAAAAAGTCTGGCAGGTATTTGTGTAACTTGCGGATATTATATTTCAAATGAGATGGTCTTGGGAGGGGTTTATTTTGGCAGGGGATGTTAGATTTGACTTTTTTGTAAAAAGCATGACTATTTTGAGCATTTTTTTTCCCAGAAATGAACTGAGTCAAATGGAATACCTGCTTTCACTTAGGCACTTAAATTATTTCTCTACAAAACTCTCTTCAATTCCCTGGAAAACAAAATCACTTAAGAAAGCACTAGATGTGTGACTTAATAGAGATCCCCTGTCTCTGATATTAGCTTTCTTGAATTTTGGTCCAATTAAATAAACCTTTAAGAAGAATGAGTAATGTGCAAGACATTGGTAGGCACAGGAGGGAAGAAACAGTGATTCTTACACTCCATTAATTCATATTTAGTGGGCCAGTTGTTATGTTAAGTTTAGCCTAAATCTTTTTGCAAGAAATGTGATATGTGTGAACTTATAAGGTCACAGATTGGCAACCACAGAGATATAAATAAGATAAACCACCCAGCTTTGCGTAGTCTAGTTAAGATGGTCAAAAAATTCATTAGTCACACTGATATACATTTGGGAGTTAAAAGAGTGGGTAACAATAATTATGTAAGGACAATAGTGAAAACATAGATTTTCTCAAAGCAAACCAGGAAGTATAATCAATTAATACTCAAAACAAACAACGGAATATAATCAATCAAATCAATTAATAGTAAGGAAGTTTTATGTAGGAAAGCTCTGTTTCAAAGAATTATATCACATCACAGAAGTCAAATTATTGTCAGCTTACTCTCTGAGATATATAGACACCTTTCTACTTTCACTATGATTTTTTTCTTGATCTGGATGAACTATAGGCAAACTCTCCAGTGACTGGAGAAACAAGTTACTTCTCATACTCAGTTTGATTTACTTCTGTGCCTTCTTATCCAATTACCTCAGAAGTAGATCACTTCTGTTGTCCAACTTCTTTCTTCCCAACTGTATTATAGATTGTTATGAAACCAATCATTCTGATATCTTCTCCCCAATATAGTGCAGACATTGGAACATCAAATTTGGTTCATTCACTGAGTACGTCGAAGACACTATATTCTAGACACTGTAGAGAAATTAATAAAATACCATGCTTGCTCTGAAGAAGATTATGCTTTAATAGCCATAAATAAACAAGCAGATAGATAGTAGTAAAAAACATGTAGAATAAATGCCATAAATAAAATAGAATGTGTGCAGAGGAAATAATCATCATATCCATACTGAGGAATCAGATAGAGTTTCATGAAAAAGAAAATATTTGAAACAAATCTTAAATAGATATCTCAATGAGATGAGGTGGAGGAAGAGACAGATATCATATTTCATAAATAAATATAACACAAAAATATTAAAAATTAAGATGATAAATTGTTAATGTGGTAACTGGTTTGGTGGGCAGATTATCTTACTTATGAATGTATTTGCAACATCTACATTAAAATAGAAATTCAAGCTGTGTGATTGGTTAGGTTAATCCATGCAGAGGTTGTAATAAAAAAAGAATAGAACTGAGAAATGGATTTTGAAAGTTGTCAATTTTTATGATGTAGATAATGACAACAATTATAAAGAGCTACCAGATATTTGAAAAAAATGAAACAAAACAGAGCTAAAGGTAGTAATAATTTAAAGAATTTAACTAATGAGGAGTGCATTATTTAAGGAAATCCATGAATATATAACTAAAAATAGGAAACTATATTTGATTAGCTAGACGATGTGAATGAGAGTAACTTTAGTGAAGTAGTAATGTCAATGGTAGATCTGAAAAGTTTAGAATTGAATTGATAAGGAGATGAAAACAGCCTATATAGATTATTTTTATCCAAAAATTAGCAATAAAACAAAATAATAGAGCATGATCTGCATGATACCAGAAACAATTGCAACAGCTAATTGTGGCCCTTATCAGTTATATTGTTTTTACAATGAATTCAATAGAAAACAACAATTTTGACATATTAAATGAGGAGAAATTTCACCACACCTTCCATTTTCCTAAACTTTTTCAAAAGCTAAACATCAACTAGAAATGCCTGAGGCAAGATTTAAAAAGAGAGAAAGCATTAAATGTAACCTAGGGTTCAGATTAGAATATAATCAGATATCATAGTCTATGGGAAAATATCTAACCTTACTCTTAAGCCAATTTAGATGAAAAATAAGATAAATGGGTTTAAGTTCAATCATGAAGGATGAAAATTTGCTTGAAGAAACACTTACTGATAATTACAGGGTTTTAAACAAATTATAACCTCTATATGTCTTTTTTTTTTGATATGCTATTTTCATCTTCCTTCACACTTTTAATTCTACTTTTAGTATTTCCATGGAAATATATGAAAATAAAATCAAATACTTTTGAGTTATTATTACTTTATTATCTTTCTGTACATGTAATACAAATGTAATATTTTGTCAATGGACCATGTAACTGAAGTGGCTTAAAATGGAAATATTGATTTCTGTGGAATACTTCTCAATTACACTGTGATCTTGGTACTGTTATTACAAAATGCTCAATTCACATCCACATAAATCTGGACATTGGTCTTTTCCAAACTGTTGCCTCTGGTAAATATTTTCTTTTTTCATATTGAAATAAATATGACTTAAAATAATCTCCTTCCTTACATGAACATTTTCTGTGTGATGCACATTATCAATAGCAATTCTTAGATTAAACATCAAATAGTTATTTTCTTTCAAACTTTAATATTAAACCAAATTTCAGTGATTTCTTTATCTTAAAAGTTAAGCTTAAAAACAGTGTTACCAATTTTTCTTGGCAGATTAACCTTTTATATGAGATATAGAGAGAATAGAAAGTTTAAATTGGTATTGCAAGCATCAAAGTAGAAAATAAGTGGCAAGTAGAAAAGTAAAGAGAAAATAGCCTGTTAGGTTTTGGTAATTTAGAAGGAATCTCATGATAGCATTTTAAATTCAGATGGGTACAGACTAAAGTGGGCCACCAGCTAGGCAGTTGTCTATGAATTCTCTGTAGGGAAAAGCAAAGCTTTCCACTCTGTTAAGAAGAGAAATAAGAACAAGTAAAAAGAAAACATATAAATGTGCTGAAAAATCAAACCTAAGCACATTGGGAACTTGCTATATAAAACTTTTCCATCTATTGTGCCAAACAAGAAAATCTAAATGATTTAGTTTAAGGAAACAAAAAAAAATGTACCAATTATTTTTGCTTCTTTATCATAAAAACAGAGTTTTTCCTCCTCATTTTAAATTTTGTTTTGGGTAATTCTTTTATTTTTATTTTATATTTTGGTGTGTGATCAATAATTTCAACATGTATGTCTGGTTTCTCAGTGCAGACCTGACAGCCTCAGTATTAGATCAGATCCTGAAACAACACTGTAATTCAATTTCAGCTCCTCTCAGCTATGGTCTGAAAGCAGTCCTTCTCACCCATGACTCAGAGGGAGGCACACCCATCTGTATCCCTGTGGTCAATCCAGCTAAACATAGCTCCACTGCAGATCTTGACATGGCCTTGTAGCTCAGTCTCAGCCCTTGTCAGCTGTGTTCTGAGACCAGTATTGCTTGCCCAGAGACCAGCATAAGGTATACACACTCATGCTTGCAGAAGCAGACCTAAAGTACTCATTTTGGCTGTGGAACCCTGAAGCAGCCATTTAACCCAATTAGAGCCCCATTCAGTCATAGAATGGAGCAAGGAATTCCTGGCCAGGAACCCACTCAGGAACCCAGAAGAAACCTTCCCTGGGACCCATGGGAATCAAATCTGTCTGTACACACAAATCTATCTGTGTTCCTCAAAGTTAACCTTCATCCTAGCACCAGCTCTACTTTCCAAAGTCCTGGAGGCAGTTTAGTTTACCCAGAGACCAACAAGATCCACACTCACTTGAGCCCTGGTAACAGGCTTCCCAACTACTAACCACATTGAGGACTCAGTAGTCACATAAACTGGCTCCAACCCTCTTGGTGTAATCCCAGAGTCAATTCTATCAGTCTGAAACCCAACGGGAGAAGGTCTTTAACTGCCAAAGGCTGTCTGCAAAGACTGGGTGAGGTGTTTGTTTCTTCAAATGAGAGACAGTAACACAAGGATACATGGATAATTACAAAATCAGTTAAATCTGACACCATTAAAGAAAATGAACAAAGTTTTAGTAATTGATCTCGAAGAAAATAAGATATACAATAACCTAGAAAAAAAACTCAAAATTATCATCTTGAAGTGTAGTGCAAGCAGACAGAAAGCTAAACAAAATTTAGAAGATGATGAATGAGAAAAAAGAAAATCAACCTTAATCCTTAATAGACAAATGGCATAAAAAGAACCAAATAAAAATCCTGGAGTTGAGAATGTAATAACAGAAGTGAAAAATTCAATAGAGAACTTCAATAGAAAACTTGATCATGCAGAAGAAATAGCAACATTTAATACAGGTCATTTGAAATTAGCTAATTAGAAGGCCCAAAATAAGAATGAAGAAGAGTGAAGAAAGCATGAGAGACTTATGAGACATCATTAAATTATGAATAAAGTATCTGTCACTCAACAATGGGGATATGTTCTGAGAAATGCATTGTTATGTGATTATATCATACAAATATCATAGAATATAATTATATAAACCTACAATTATAGCCTACTGTATGCCTGGGCTTTATAGAATAGCATATTGCTCCTAGTCTGCAAACCAATACAATATGTACTGTACCTAATACTGTAGATAATTATAACAAAATCATAAATATTTGTGTTTCTAAACATATCCAAACATTAAAAAAGGTATGGTAAAAATACAATGTTATAATCTTATGGGAACACCATCATGTATGTGCTCTATTTACCAAAATGCCATTATGTGGCTTATGACTATATACAAATCATGGAATTTTTAAAATAAGAGAGAGAAAGAGATAGAAAGCTTAAAGAAACACTGGCTGAAAGATTTCCAAATCTCGAGAAGTCCAGATTCAGAAATCCCAAAGGATGTATTAAAAGCACCCAAAAAAGAATACTTTGAGATGCATTATAATCCAAATGGTAAAAGTCAAAGACAAAGGGAAACTCTTGAAAACAGCATGAGAAAAGAGACTTGTCAATGACAAAGGAACCTCCATAAGGGCATCAACAAACTTCTCAACAGACACCTTGCAAGTCAAACGGAGTGAGCTGCTATATTCAAAGTGCTGGAAAGAAAACAAAAACAGAAGCAAAACAAAACAAAAACCTACCAATCAAAAATCTGTCCTTTGGAAATGAAGAGGAAATAAAATAATCACCGTTAAGACCTGCCTTATAAAACTTAAGGGAGCTCTTCATGTTGAAACGAAAGGATACTAAGTAAAAACATGGAAATGTATGAAAGCGTATAATTCACTAAGAATATAGTCAAATTCAGAATATTTGAATATTGAATAATGTAATGGTGATGTGTAAATCACTTTTATATTTGGCTTAAAATTCAAAAGACAAAAATATTAAAAATAACTAAACCTTTAATAAATTATTAATGGATACACAATATATAGGTATTAAATGTCATCATAGATGGGAGGAGTGAGAAAACTGTAGAGTTTTTGTACACAATTGACGTTGTTATCAGCTTTTAAAAGAATGGTATAACTATAAGATATTTTATGCAAGCCCCATGATAACTACAAAAAAAAAAAAAAAAAGACAAGAACAAAGCAAAAAAAACTTCTAGTGGATGTGTAAAAGACAAAGAGAAAGGAATCAAAGTATACCACTATAATAAACCATTAAATCATCAATAAAGACAGGAAGAAAGAAACCAATGAACTACAAAACAGTAAAAAACCAAAAAACATAATGGCAATAGTACATCCTTACCTATCAATAATCACTTAAAATGTTAATAGATTAAAGTTTGCAATCAAAAGACACAGAGTAGCTCTATGAACAACAACAACAAAAAGCTTCCAGCAATATACTGCCTATAAGAACCCCATTTTAGCTTTAAAGACACACATAAATTGAAAATGAAAAGATAGAAAAAGATATTACATGTAAATTATAACCAAAAAATAGCAGGACTAGTTATATTTATATTAGACAAAATATACTTTGTGTCAAAATCCCTCAAAATAAATTAACAAGGTGACTGCATTATCATTAATGGGCCAATTCATCAAGAAGATATAATAATTGTAAATAAATATTCACCAAAGAATAGCTCAGCTAATTATATAAAGCAAATTTTGAAAGAAATGAAGAATAAAATTGACAGGAATAAAATAAAAATAGGGAACTTCAATACCTCACTTTCAACAATGGTTTGATCAGTCAGAAAATCCACTGGGTAACAATGAATTTGAACAGCACTACATGCCAAATGGACCTAACAAACATACAAAAAGCTCCATACAATGTAAGTAGATTATATTATTCTCGAGAGCACACAGTACATTCTCCAGGACTGTCTATATTTTTGGTCAGTGAAACAAGTCTTAAAAGATTTAAAAAGATTAAAATAATCTCAAGTATGTTTTCTGACCACAGTAGCATTCAATTAGAAATCAGTTGTGCTAACCTACCCTGTGTTAGCCAGACAGATTCCATTTTGCTGAGAGTCAGACAGACTCCATCTTAACCTCTGCCTCGCCCCTTCCACCCTTTCTCCTTTGAGTGCATATCTGGGTCATGTTCCTGTGATGGGTCATGTTGTACTTAGAGCTATAGAAACATATAACCATTGTAACCATATCCTGCTTGACAAGCCCACTTGCTATTATGAATACCCCCTTGATTGATTGTGTGGAAAGTACCGAATTTCCCCCACTTAGTAAACAGAAATCATGGGAACCGCTTGTATATAGTTTCCTTAGAAATCAACAATCATGGGAACCTCCTGCCTCCTAGTTACCAGCCTCCTTATCTAACTTACTTGTTCTGCTTCAGTAAATTCTGTTTCAGCTAGTCTCCCCCTCGCCTTTCTTAAGCAAGGTATAAAAAGGAATCAAGCCCATTCCTTGGGGATGAGAGATTTTGAGCGTGAGCTGACTGTCAGTCACTGGCAATAAAGGACTCATAATTCAAACCCAGAGTGTGGCGCTTTCCATTCGACTCACTTGATTATAACATTTGGAGGTCCCAGCAAGATTATCGCCACTGGGTGCAGTTAGGTCTCAATCCAGGCTCCCCCAGGTGGAGGTGGACTATAGGGGAAGTGCCCCCTGAGATGTTCTAGGGCCCCGTAGGCCACCCTCTTCCGGAGGAGAGTGGATAGACCGCCGCCATGCCCCACCAAATTATTCCTCCAAGTCCTCAGTCTTGCTCCATGGAGAAGATAAGTCAGGCCTGACTGGGTTATTTCTGGAGGCAAACCCTAGCAAGGGACATTTGTTAAAGGGTCAATCAGTCATTCAATTGTCCGGGATGTCAGGATTGACTCCTGTATTCTGATTCCTGTCTGGTTTGAGAAATTTCTCCTGTATTCTGATTTCTGACTGGTTTGAGAAATTTCTGAGGGAAAAGAAATTTCTCTGGGATCCTGACTGGTTTATAAAAAGTGCAAAAACTGTCATAACCTCTGAGTGCATGTGTGTGTGCATGTGTGAGTGTATGGGGCCTTAGAGGCTTGCCCTCCAGCTAGTCTTTCTTATTTATTTCTTTTGCCTGCCTCCTCCAGCTATATCCTCTACCCCCATCTACTCCTTTCTCCTCACTAATTTCGAAACAGGATGTGTATATACAAATACTACCTGGAGAGAACAGGCCTCCAATAAGGTTTCTCTTGCGGTCAATTTGTGTGCTCTGTTCACAGGATCCAGCCCCAAGGGGGTGCTCCATGCAGTGGAATGTGAAACAAAAGCAAAAAAGAGTCTTCAGGTTGTTGATTTGTTTTGTTTTTTTTTGTTTTGTTTTTTATTGCATTTTAGGTTTTGTTGATTTTTACCTTTGTCCAGGAAATCACCTCGATACTAACTGCCAACAAATTTATGAATTTTTCTGCCCATACTGGACTTGTGTGACCTTGGCCACTTACTCTGGAGGACCCAACATTGTCCTCAACTCTTTCTATAGCTCACACCTCTTGCCCTAAAACATGTAATATAATAACTTGCAATCCTCTTACCATAACTGTTCATAATCCTAGCTTAACACATTGGTACTATGGTATGACATGGGGATTAAGACTCTATCTCAGGGGCTTTGATCATGGAACTCTGTCCGTTAGAACCCTCCTAAGCCAATCGGACTTTAGGCTGATTTAGGTGACCCTATGTTCCAAAAACACCCAGACAGTGTTAGCTCAACTGTCCCATTGCCCATCCCAGCTCCTCAATCTTGGCTGCAGCATCAACACCTCCAACCCAGCCTAATTTCCATTCTAAATAAAGTGCAGCACCTGCTTAATGGTACTCAGCCAAAAATGGCCCAAGACTCTTGGTTATGCTTAAAGGCCAAACCCCCATATTATGTTAGACTGGAGTTGAAGCCATGCTTAACATTGGCCCTCTTTCTTCTCATACACTCCCTTGTTTTCTTACACCAGGAGATGTTTCAGGAAACACCTGCTGCCTAATTAGCCCTAGGTATAACCTATCTGCTTCTCCCTTCTAGGCTACCTGCAATAAGTCCTTACACACTGTTATAAACCCCTCAGTCTCCTATCAGGTACCCAACAATACCTAGTTGGCCTGCACCTCAGGCCTTACCCACTGCATCAATGGAATTGAACCTGGACCTCTTCTGTGCATGTTGGTTCATGGGCTTCCCCAAGTCTACATGTACAGCGGGCCAGAAGGACAACATCTCATCACTCCCCTTGAGCTGCATTCCAGGACCTGCTGAGCTGTCCCACTTCTTGTGCCTCTTCTGGCCAGCCTTAGCATAGCTGAGTCAGCAGCTATTGGCACTGATGCTCTGGTCCGAGGAGGAACTAGACTAATGTCCCTATCTCAACAAGTAGTTGCTGATTTAAGAAATCTCCAGCCAGCCATAAATATGTTACATACCCAGGTAGAATCCCTAACTAAAGTTGCTCTTCAAAACCATCAAGGCTTAGATTTACTGTTCCTCTCTCAAGGAGGTTTATGCACTGCTTTGGGAGAAAGCTGTTGTTTTTATGCTAACTGGTCTGGAGTCATAAAAGACACTTTTAAATGGGTTCAGGAAAATCTAGATGGAAGCCAACAGGATCAGCAAAATAACACCCCATGGTACCAAAAGATGTTTAACTAGAGTCCATGACTGACTACTTTAATAACTGGGTTAATGGGACCCCTCCTTCTTCTCCTGTTAGGTTTAGTCTTTGGATCTTGTATACTAAATTGGTTCCTCAATTTCGTAAAACAGTCTGTAGCTTCTGTTAAACTTACGTATCTCAGAGCCCACTATAACCCCCTGTTATAACCTAGGAGTCAAAAACTTGATGCCTCAAAAACACAGGTGGCAAATGTGCTAACCTACCCTGTGTTAGCCAGACAGACTCCATTTTTCTGAGAGTCAGACAGACTCCATCTTAACCTCTGCCTTGCCCCTCCTGCCATCTCTCCTTTGAGTGCCTATCTGGGTCATGTTCCTGTGATGGGTCATGTTGTACTTAGAGCTATAGAAACATATAACCGTTGTAACCATATCCTGCTTGACCAGCCCACTTGCTATTGTGAATACCCCCTTGATTGATTGTATGGAAAGTGCCAAATGTTCCCCCTCTTGGTAGCCAGCAGTCATGGGAACTGCTTGCTTATACTCTCCTTAGTAATCAACAATCATGGGAACCTCCTGCCTCCTAGTTACCAGCTTCCTTATCTAACTTATTTGTTCTGCTTCTGTAAATTCTGCTTCAGCTAGGCTCCCCCACCCCTTTCTTAAGCAAGGTATAAAAAGGAATCAAGACCCTTCCTCAGGGCTGAGAGATTTTGAGTGTGAGCTGACTCTCGGTCACCAGCAATAAAGGACTAGTAAGTCAAACTGAGAGCATGGCACTTTCCATTCAACTTGCTTAATTATAACAAAGTAACAGCAAACTTTTATCAAATTTGCAAATGTGGAAGTTAAATAATACAATCCTTAACAACAAATGGACCCAGGAAGAAATCAAAAGGAAAATAAAAAAAACTTGAGAAATGCAGAAATAGAAATGTATCTTAAAATATTTAGGATGCTGTAGAAGCATTTCTAAAAAGAAAGTTTACTGAAATAAATGCTTACATTAAGAAGAAGGTAATATCGCAAATAAACAAGCTAATTTTACACTTACAGAAATTAGACAAAGTATAAACTGAGCCCAGAGTCAGCAGAAGGGAGGAAATGAAGCAGAAGGAAGGAAATGATAAAGATTATTATATAAATAATAAAATAGAGATTAGATTGACAATAGAAATGATCAACAAAACTGAGTTGATTTTTGAAAAGATAAAATTAACAAACCTGTAGCTAGATTAAGCAAGAAAAAGAGGACTCCAAAATAAAAATGTAAATCAAAAAGCAGATATTAAAACTGAACCTATGAAAATACAAAGGATCACAAGACTACTGTGAAAATAATAAATGAACACCAACAAATTGAAGAACCTATACAAAGTAGATACATTTCTGGTAAGATACAACTTACCAAGAATGAATTATGAAGAAAATAGAAATCCAAATACAATGATGAATGAGATTTAATCATTAATCTGAAGCATCACAACAAAGAAAATCCTAAAACTATATGGATTCAGTGGTGAATTCTACCAAGAATTTAAATAACACCAATCCTTCCTAAACTCATCCACAAAATTGAAGAGGAGAAAACACTTCCAAATTGATTTCTTGAGGCCAGGATTAACCTGATACCAAAACCAGACAGGGACTGTACAAGAAAAGAACATGATAGTCCAGTAGTGTTAATGAATGTAGATGCAAAAATCCTCAACAGAATACTATGAAATGGAATCCAACAGCTCATTAATAGGATCATATGCTATAACCGAGTGAAACTTATCTCTGGAATCCAATAATGATTCAACCTGCATATGGCAATGAATGTGCTACAACAATTATGCTTTGGGCAATGCCGTATTGCCCAAAGCAATTTGCAGATTCAGTGCTGTTCCTATCAAACTACTAATGACATTCTTTATAGAACTAGAAATAACTATTTTAAACAGAAAGAAGTGCAAAAAGCATATTCAACATCCTTTTATGATAAAAATTCTGAACAAGTTAGGAATAGAAGGAATGTACCTAAACACAATAAAGGGCATATATTACAAGCCTGCAGCTAACATGATACTCAACAGCGCAAAGCTGAAAACTTTTCTTCTAATACCAGGAACAAGACAACAGTGCCTATTCTCATTACTTGTATGCAACATAGTATTGGAGGTATTAGCAAAAAAAAGAAAAAAAAAAGGAAATAAAATGTATCTGTGTTAGTTCAAGTTACTATAACCAATTATCATAGACTGGGTAATTTAAAAACAGTAGAAATGTTTTCTTACAGTTCTGCAGGCTGGGAGTCCATGATCAAGGTGCCAACAGATTCATTGTCTCATGAAGGTCATCTTCTCATGGAATCACCTTACCTGTGCCCTCAGCTGATTGGAGGTATAAACAGGTTCCTTCAGGCCTTTTTTATAAAGATATTTATGAGTGAATATCCCATTCATAAGGGTGCAGCTTTAATCACTCCCAAAAGCCCATATATTATAATACCATGGAAATATTATGATATCATGGCCTTGGTAATTAGGATTCAACATAGAAATTTAGAAGGAAGTACAAATATTCACACCATAACAGCATCCACATTGGAAAGGAATAAGATTGTCTGTTTGCAGATGGCATTCTCTTATATGCAGAAAATCTAAAGACCACTAAAAATTAATATAACTAATAAACAAATTTAGTAAAATAGCAGGATAAAAATCAACATGAGAAAAATTTTCATGTGTCTGTACATGAAAACAACAAACTCTAAAAATTTACAACAACAAGCTTATTTACAGTAGTATAAAAAAGAATAAAATATTTAGGAATATATTTAACCAAGAAGACAAAATATCTGTACACTAAAAATGATAAAAGATAGATGAAAGAAATTGAAGAAGACAGAAATAAATGGAAAGATATCCCATGTTCATGGATTTGAAAAATTAATATTGTAATAATGACCATAACTACCTAAAGCAATCTACAGGTTTAATGCAATTCATATTAACATTTCAACAGCATTTTTCATAGAATAAAAACTCAGATGCCTAAAATCAATATAAAAATCACAAAATATCCCAAATATCCAAAGCAATACTGAGAGAAAGGAACAAAGCTGGAGGCATCACACTTCCTGATTTAAACTGTTACAAAGTTATAGTAATCAAAACAGCATGGTACTGAGACAGAAACAGAGACCAATAAATATTTGATCAACTAATCTTTCACAAGAGTGCCAAGAAAACACAGTGGGAAAAGGGTAGTCTCTTCAATTGAGTTGAGAAAACTGGATATTTAGAAGAAATGTATAAATTCCTGGACACCCTTCCAAGGCTGAACCAGGAAGAAATTAAATCCCTGAACAGAACAATAATGAGTTCCAAATTTGAATCCATAATGAATCACCTACAAAACAAACAAACAAACAAACAAAAACCCTTGGAACAGACAGATTCCACCCAGGAGGCAGAGGTTACAGTGAGCTGAGATTGTGCCACTGTACTCCAACCTTGGAAACAAAGCAAGACTCCATCTCAAAAAAAAAAAAAAAAAAAAAAGAAAGAAAAAAGAAAAAAAACAGCTAAACAATCATGATCAAGCAGGCTTTAATTCCTGGGATGCAGAGTTTGTTCAACATCCACAAATCAAAAAACATGATTCATTATGTAAATAGAACTAAAGACAAAAACCATATGATCATCTCAATAAATGTAGAAAAGGCCTTTGAAAAAATTCAGCAACCTTCATGTTAAGAACTCTCAACAAACTAGGCATTGAAGAAACATACTTCAAAGTAGTAAGAGCTATTTCTGACAAATTCACAGTGAAAATCATACTGAATGGGCAAAAGCTGGAAACATTCCCCTTGAAAACATGGGCAAGACAAGGATGCCCTCTCTCACTGCTCCTATTCAACATACTACTGGAAGTCCTGGCCAGAGCAATCAGGCAAGTGAAAGAAATAAGGAGATCCAAATAGGAAGACAGGAAGTCAATCTCTATTTGCAGATGACATAACTCTATATCTAAAAAATGTCCCATCATCTCAGTCCCAAAGCTCTTTAAGCTGAGAAACAACTTTAGTAAAGTCTCAGAATACAAAATCAACAAAAAAAAATTTCTAGCTTTCCTATACATGAATAAGCCAAGCTGAGAATGAAATTAGGGACTCAATTCCATTCACAGTTGCCATAAAAAGAATAAAATACCTAAGATATGGCTAACCAGGGAGCAAAGATATCTACAATGAGAATTACAAAACATGGTCAAAAACATTCAGGATGACTCAAACAAATTGAAAAACATTCCATGCTCATGGATAGAAAGAATGGATATTGTTAAAATAGCCATATTGCCCAAAGCAATTTGCAAATCAATGCTATTCCTATCCAACTACCAATGGCATTCTTTGCAGAACTAAAAATAACTATTTAAAAATTTATATGGAAAAAAAAGAGCTTGAATAGCCAAGGCAGTACTAAGCAAACAAACAAAGCAAGAAGCATCATGCTACCTGACGTCAAAATATATTACAGGGCTATAGTAACCAAAACAGCATAGTACTGGTGCAAAACCAGACACATAGGCCATTGGAAAAGACTAGAGAGCCCAGAAACAAGGCTGCTCACCTACAACCACCTGAACTTCAACAAAGCTGATAAAAACAAGCAATGAAGAAAAGACTCCCTATTCAATAAATGGTGCTGGGATAACTGACTAGCCATATGCAGAATATTAAAACTGGATCTCTTCCTTACACTACACCATATGCAAAAGTCAACTCAAGATAGATTAAAGACTTAAATTTAAAACCCAAAACTGTAATGAACCCTGGAAGACAACCTAAGCAATATCATTGTGGACATAGAAACTGGCAAAGATTTCATGATGAAAATGCCAAAAGCAACTTCAACAAAAGCAAAAATTGGCCAATGGGATCCAATTAATCTAAAGGGTTTATTCACAGAAAAATAAACTATCAACTTAGTAAACAGATAACCTACAGAATGGGAGAAAATATTTACAAACTATGGATCTAAAAAAGGTCTAATATTCAGCATCTATAAGGAACTTGAGTAGCTTTACAAGAAAAAAAAGGAACAACCCCACTAAAAATTGGGCAAAGGACATGAACAGACCACTTTCAAAAGAAGACAAACATGTAGCCAACAAACATGAAAAAAATCTCAATATCGCTGACCATTAGAGAAACACAACTCAAAGCTATAATAAGGTATCATCTCACACCAGTCAGAATGGCTATTATAAAAAAGTCAAAAAATAACACAAGCCGGCGAGGTTGTGGAAAAAAGGAAATGCTTATACACTGTTGATGGGAGTGTAAATTAGTTCCATCCTTGAGATTCCTCAGAGAACTCAAAACAGAACTACCATTTGACCAGCAATCTCATTACTGGGTATATACCCAAAGGAATATGAGTATTTCTATTATAAAGACACATGCACATATATGTTTATGGCAGCACTATTCACAATAGTGAAAATGTGGAATCAACCTAAATGTTCATCAGTGGAAGTCTAGATAAAGAATATGTGGCACATATATACATTAAAATACTATGCAGCTATGAAAAAGAATGAAATCATGTTCTTTGCAGTAACATGGGTGGAGCTGGCGACCATTATCCTTAGGAAACTAATGCAGGAACAGAAAACTAATACCACATGTTCTTACTTACAAGTGGGAGTTACATGATGAGAACACATGGAGGTATAGTGGGGAACAACAGGCACTGGGGCCTATTTGAGGGTGGAGGGTAGGATTAAGGAGAGGAACAGAAAAAAATACTATTATTTCATAACCCCAGTACAATACCTGGTGATGAAAAAATACTATACTGTATTTATAGTATAGTATAATAAATAATTTATAGTAAAAATACTATACTGTATTTATAGTATTATTTCATCACCCAGGTATTATTTCATCATATACTGTATTTATAGTATTTTTTACTGTTATTAATAGTATAAATATAGTATAGTTTTTTTTTACTATTATTACTGAAATAATAGTAAAAATACAGTATAGTATTTTTTTCTGTTCCTCTTAGTTTAATCTGTACATCAAACTCCATCACATGAGTTTATGAATGTTTAAAAAGTTAGAGAATGAAATTGGACCTTTGTTTTATACTATATACAAAAATTAACTTGCATTAGATTAGATTTAAAAGTAAGTTCTAAAACTCTAAATTTCCAAAAAAGACATATAAATAAAAAGCTCTTTGAGATTGATCTTGGCCATGACTTTGAATTTGACACCTAAAGCATAGGCAACAAAACCAAAAATAAATGAGTGGAACTAAATCAAACTGAAAAGCATCTGCACAGCAAAGGAAACAACAAACAAAATGAAAATGCAACCTATGGAATGGGAGAAAATATTTTCAAATTATATATTTGATAAAAAGTTAACATCCAGTAAATTAGTATACATAAGGAACTCAAACAACTTAATAGTAAAAACACAAATAATATGATTAAGAAATGACCAAAAAACTTGAATAAATATTTCTCAAAAGAAGACATACAATTATTAACAGGCATATGGAAAAAATGCTGAACATCACTAATCATTGGGAAAATTCAAATAAAAATCACAATGAGATATCACCTCATACTTGTTAGTATGGCTATTACAAAAAAGACAAAAATTAACAAGTGATTGCAGGGATGGGGAGAAAAGGAAGTCCTTACATACATTGTTGGTAGTACTGCAAATTGGTATAGCCATTAAGAAAACAGTATGGAGGTTCCTCAAAAAAAATATGTAGAAATATTATACAATCCATCAATCTCACTTCTGGTTATATATACAAATGAAATCAAATTAGTATCTCAAAAAGATATCTGCACCCCCATGTTTATTGCAGCATCATTCACAAAAGCCAAAACAGGGAAAGAACTTGTCTATTGCAGCATGAATGGATAAAGAAATGTTAAAGAAAATGTTATATACATATATGTTATAGATAGATATGTATCCTATATCTATCATCTATCTATCTATCTATCTATCTATCTATCTATCTATCTATCTATCTATCTATCTAGGGGCTCATAGGATATAGAGCTGTGGCTTTATTGCCACACACACACACACACACGCGCGCACACACACACACACACACACACACACACACACAATCAGCCTAGGACTCCTGACCTAGATTGAGAGCAATAAATGCTCTCAGTTATATATATATGAATGGATAATGTTACAAAGAAAATGTTTTTTATATATATAAACATTTTTATATATATAAACATTTATATATATATTTATAAAAAACGTTTATATATAAAACATGTATATGTTTAATATATAACATCCATTCATGATGTTACAAAGAAAATGTCATATATATAAAACATATGTAACATATATATGTTTAATATACAACATATATATGCTTAATATAAAACACATATATATAACATCCATTCATATGTATATTATATATATATATGTGCATGTATATATATATATAACTGAGAGCATTTGTTGCTCTCAGTCTAGGGCAGGGGTCCCCAATCTCTGCACCACAGGCCAGTACTGGCCTGTCAGCAACAGGGTCACACAATGGGAAGTGAGTGGCAGGCCAGTGAGCATTGCAGCCTGAGATTACAGCCTGAGATGCACCTCCCGTTACATCAGCTGAGGCATTAGATTTTCGTAAGAGCATGAAACCTATTGTGAACTGTGCATGTAAGGGAAATAGGTTGCAGGCTTCTAATGGGAATCCAACTCATGCCTGATGATCTGAGGTGGAACAGTTGCCCTCCAGTCCCCACACCACCAAAATTGTCTTCCACAAAACCAGTCCCTGGTGTTAAAAAGGTTGGGACCACTGGTATAGGGGACTCACAGCATATAGAGCTGTGGCTTCATTGACTTAATATTTGAAAAGGATAGTAGGATGTTTTCTTTTCTTTTTCTTTTTAAAATTGATACATAATGGGTGTATTTTCAAAGTACATGTGATATTTTGATATATTCATATAAAATATAAAGATCAAATTATGGTAATTGAGAATTTATCACCTTACATAGTTATCATTTGTTTATGCTAGGAATATTGAAAGTATTCTCTTCCAGCTAGTTTGAAATATACAATAGATTATTTTTAGCTAAAGTCATCCTACTGACCTATCAAACACTAGGTGTTATTTCTTCTAACTATATATTTGTATCCATTAATCAAACTCCCTGTGCACACATATGGTATTTTCTTTGACCTAGATCTTTGTGATTTACCCTAGAAAACTGTGGCTTTCTTGATATAATGATGACCTGTAAATATTAAAACTGTATTCATTTACAGAAACATAGGAATTTATGTAAGCTAGTTTTAGATGGTCCTTGAAATTATAAAAATGAATGAAGAGAATCAAACAATATTTTTAATTATTTAATAAAAATTCTAAATTCTTTTCAGAGAATAAGAATAAAGACTTAGATTCTATATTATCAAACATTGGGCAAAAGAAGTGCTGTGTTTCAATTTCAATGTTACAGACAAGAAAGCTAGCAGTGCCTGAATTAAAAATAATAGAAAATTGGAATTTTTTAAATAACATGTTGTGGGTGGCTTCCAATTATTTTTTAGTAAAGATTTTATATAAATATTACAGATTTTCTTAGGCATTTCAGTGAATGCATTCCTTCTTAAAAGTTACAAAGTTTTTTTTTCTGCTTTATTTGAAAGAATTTAACTGCTTTGCTATCGCAGCTTCAGTGGATTCAGATCTGAAACATATTTATTATATGAAAATAACATTATTACAATGAACTTAACCTCATGCTTTATTTAACCAGCTGGATTAATTGAAAATCTTTTGTTGAGTTTCAAAGAAATTTAAAAAAATATATAAATAAGCATTTTATAAGCCACTAAATAACATTGTGTTTAAAGGGCTCCCAGAAGAAACCAAGTGACTTCAGCAATACAAAAGAGTGTTATTAGACTACAGAGTGGAATGTAGTAGAGGTAGTGAGAGAGGATGTTAACCTATATGGTTTCCCAACACCACATGATTTGCCTAAAATGAATCTGCTTTCAGAGGAAATAGCCCATTATGTCTTCTCTTACCCAAAACTCACTCTTTGGTTGTCTTATAGAAATATCTTTCTATTTCCAAATTGTGCTAATGTGTTAAGGTTTTTTCTTTTGCATTAATTTGGACGTGATAATAGGCAATATTAGCAATTCCTCCTGATTACTACAGTGTTTCACACTGATAAGCACTTTTTAAAAATAAGAGATATAATTACATTCCCCAATGAATTTAAAACCATTGCAAACCACTGCATGAGTAATCATTGCTCGAGTAACTCAGTTATACATATACATGACTGATAGTTACTGCAAAGATTAATCACATTTTAGAACATTTAGATAAAATGTATAAGTTTGTTTTATGCAATTGGAAAAGCAAGTTAGGAATTCCAAATAGTAGTAATGCACCTACCTTGTCCACTTGGAGGAGGAAATAGGCATACTGAATTCTTCCTTACAGGATTTCTGATAGAACCTAAGGGTAATGAAAGCATTCAGAACTTTGATTAAACCTTTTCTGTAAAAGTACTGACCTAAATTAAAAATTGTATGCAAGATAATTGTCCTAGTATCTTAGTGTTTTGTCTTGTTCTAAAGGAATATCTAGGGCTGAGTAATTTATGGGGAAAAGAGGTTTATTTGGCTCACTGTTCTGTGGATCATATAAGAAGTGTGGCACCAGCATGTGCTTCTAGTAAGAATCTTAGGAAGCTTCCAAATATAGCAGAAGGCTAAGGGGGAGCAGGGATGTCACGTGATAAGAGAGAGATGGAGCAAGAAAGAGAGATGGGAGGGGTACCACTCTCTTTTAAATAGCCATGTCTTGGGAAACTAGTAGAGAAACAATTCACCCATTACTGCCAGGGGAACAGTAAGCCATTCATGAGTGATCCTCTCCTTGACCCAAACACCTCCCATGAGACCCCCACTTCCAACACTAGGGATCAAATTTCAAATGAGATTTGGAGGGACAAATATCCAAACTATATCACCTTGTCACTTAAATTCCTAAAGAGAAAGAGTAATTCTTACTTGAACTCATCTAGAAAGTGATTTCTTTAAGACTGATTTTGCACACATGCAAAAACCAAAGCAAAAGTTTTGTCTAACTTACAAATATTGGTAGCTAAATTGCTTTACTTTGCTTTTGTCATTTTTCCCATGAATTTCCAAATGATACATGACTTCGCATTTTTGGATGATACTTGTGATCAAATTCAAGTCTTGGTATGTTGTTTTATTTTGCAATATCAAGTATATTCTTTTGTTTACTTTTTGTCAAACAAAACTCAGTCTAGCTGGTTTCCTAACATCAAATCTTCAGCAGGGTTTTACTTTTTTTCATCTCTTGAGAAATTTTCTGGTCATATCACACTCTTTGCTACTTTTCAGACATTCTGTGAGATTATTTTGCCTACATAATTGTTTATACAGTTTATAGAAAAAAGGAAGTGTGCTTGCTTTGTTCATTGAAATACTAAACACAATGGATTTGTCAGGACATCGTGTTCGTTCACATCTCTCAATTTAGGAGGAATTATATACAGTGTTATTGTAGATTCCAATCCCTTAGAAGCAGTCAGCTTTGCTGACCAGAGGGCTAAGAGAAAACTTCTTATTGTAGGAGATCTAGTTTACTGAGATTTAGTCATGCATTGTTATCTTTTCCTATATCTGCCTTAGGACTATAACGTCTAGTGCTGCAATGTGGCTGAGGATGGAAAAAGACAATGACGTGAAGTATATTAGACAAATAATGGCAAGTGCAAGCAGGCATGGCAAAAATTGGAAAATTTATGGCAATTTTACATTCTGACCAAGGCAAAAGCAACCCAGATTTTGAAAACCTCAGGAATGCATTAGACTCCACTTAGTTAGACTGCTAAGTAAAGAAAACATAAGATTTTCTCTTAACTTTTACAATGCTATATTAAATTTATGAATTGTAGGAATCTGAATTTCAAGAAGAACATTTGCACATGATCCAGCCATCTAACTTACTGTAAGAAAATATCACAAAGTAATGGGGTAGAAATATCTCTTTGTATCTTTTAAAATAGTTTCATTGTATTATGTATAATATTGGATTTTGTTTTAATTATCAAGCTAGGAAATTTGGGGGTTAATTGAATCTGTGGACTCACATGTCACATGACTTCTAAAAAATTCTAAGCCATGATCTCTTCAAATGTTCTTCTGGCCCATTCTCTGTATCTTCTCTCTTTCTAAGACTTTAGTCAAATATAAACTAAATCTTACTGTAGAATTTACATATTTTCACTGTCTTTTCCACTTTTCTCCCTTTGTGCTAGATGCTGGATAACTTCTTCTAATCTTCATAGTATTAATTTTATCTTCTTTATGCTTAGTCAAATGCCAAATAAATTTTTATGATTGTTATTGCCTCTCCCTTCCTTCTTTCCCTCCTTCCCTCCTTCCTTCCTTCCTGCCCTCCCTCCTTTCTTTCTTTCTCTCTCTCTCTTTGTTTCTTTATTTCTTTGTCTTTCTTTTTCTTTCTTTCTTCCTTTACTCTCTCTCTTTCTCTTTCTCTCTTTCTTTCAAAAGAGTCTCCTTCTGTAGCCCAGGCTGAAGTGCAATCTTGGCTCACTGCAACCTCTGCCTCCCAGGTTCAAGTGATTCTCCTGCCTCAGCCTCCTGAGTAGCTGGAATTACAGGTGTGTGCCACCAAGCTGGGCTAATTTTTGTATTTTTAGTAGAGATGGGGTTTCACTCCTAACATCAGGTGATCGACCCACCTCAGCCTCCTAAAGTGCTAGGATTACAAATGTGAGCCACCATGCCTGGCCTGTAGTTCTTTCTTAAATATGCTCTTAAATATTCCTGTCCCATGCAAGTGGTATCAAATTTACTGCTTACTTGTTTAAACACAGTAAAAATGATTTTAAAATGTATATTTAATAATGCAATATGTGAAGTCCGTCTGAGTTTGTTTCTGCTCTCTGTTTTATGTATTGATTCTTGATCCTATTAAAATTCTTCTTATCTTTGAATATTGTGTGTGTGTGTGTGTGTGTATGAATTTATGTATATCTGTTCAAGTATGTGTTTTATGTATATATTTGTGTATTTGTAGATATAGATAATTTTTATCCTGATAAAAATTGTTTTGTTTTATCTTCATCTGGGAGATTCACACAAATAACTTAGCCAGCTATTACCATAAACAGGAAGTGTCTCTCATATTATATAATACATTTAGAATTATATGAGAATTTAAGAGCTGAGATTGGACCTTATGACCCTGTCAGTGGTTATATACTTCCAGGGAGAAATTATGGAGCCAATGAATCTCATCTCTGAAATCCTTCTTCCTCTTTTCTTCACTTTCCTCTTCTGGTTACCTAAATGATAAAACAACAGTATGCTAAAAATCAGCAAGATATTTTATTATTGATAGAATATCTTAAGAAGCCAAAGCCTTACACAAGTCCAGGGTTAAAATCTGCAAGATATTTTTCACCAGTGACTTGTTCATGTTGCTCTTAATAGAGTATCTCTTACCTTTCTTTCTACCTATTTGAGGTCTGTTCCTGTGACTGGCTTTAGGTATTTGTCTCAAGAATGGAATGGCCTGACATTACAAAAGCATTGGGATAGAGCAGTGAAATCCCACTGAGAATTTTGATGTGTACTTTAATGATTACTAACCTTGGAAACTGGCAGATGAAAAGAATCTCTCTATAGATATAGCTATCCACTGGGAGAAATTTCTCCCTTTAGAAAATGTAACTCAATTCATTAATATAAATCTATCTATTCACAGGCATTTGTTGGCAGAGCATGTACCATGTTCCCAGCATTGTATCATTCCTGATAATAATAGAAGTATAATACTGTGTGTTTCCACTATCTAGAGAAAAAAAATCATTCGTTAAAAATTGTTTTCATTTTGTTGCTGTCACAAATTTGTTAAACTTAGTTGATACCTCAGCATCCATTTTTAGGCCTGCCATAACTTATTTGACACCCAGTGGTACCCTGTCACCTTCACCTATTTGAAACTCTCTCTCCCTCTGGATCACCAAGAACTCATCAGGTCAACCCCCAAAGAGACATGTAAAAAAGAAAAATAAATAGCAACCAAGAAAAACAAACCATTCTGAAGGTCTTACTTAAAAGAAAAAAAAAAGAGGGGGAAAGGGATTGATTTTGTGGCCAGCGTGTCCAGAGAGGAGAGAAGACAGTCATGGTTTCTTAGTGTCTGTTTCTGGTTGGGCCAGTAAAGCCCGCCCCTTCCTCGTTCTTCTTTTCCATTTATCAACAGAGACAGAAACTAAAAACTGTAACTTCAGGCTGCAAAAAGCCTAAAAAAAAAAAAAAAAACAAAATAGAAGAAGAACAAAATAAGGTAGGTTGGCAATGGCTGCTGCTTTAGGGAGCTATAAATCCAAAGGAAAGAAAAAGAACTTCAAACTTTAATTACTGAGCAAATGCCAAGTCTAACAAATATAATGCTAACCTTAAATTACTTATTGAACTAAAAATAAATCCTCTAGATTTGATACAGAAGGAGAAAATAAAAGGTAACTAAATAAATTGTGCATATATATAATATTCCAACACAGTTATATGACAAATTGTATATGTCTATATGGTCTGTCTCCAGACCACCACAATAAAGGGATAATCACAATAAGGTGAATCATGTAAATTTGGGGGCTTCCCAGTGTATATTAAAATTATATTTATACTATATTATAGTCTATTAAGAGTTCAATAGCATTATGTCTAAAAAATGTGTCTATCTTATTTTAAAATACTTTATTGCTTTAAAATGCTAAAGATCATCTGAACCTTAGGCAAGTCATAATTTTTTGCTGATAGAAGGACTTGCCTCAGCGTTGATGGCTGCTGACTGATCAGGATGGTGGTTGCTAAAGGTTTGCGTGGCTGCAAACTTATTTTAATATTGTCCTATTAAAATAAGACAATAATGAAGTTTGCCAAGTTAATTAACTTCCTTTCACAGAAGATTTCTCTGTGGCATGTGATGCCGTTAGATAACACTTTACTCATAGTAGAACTTCTTTCAGATTTGGAGTTAATCCTCTCAAACCTTGTCACTGTTTTATTGACTAGATTTGTGTAATATTCTAAATGCTTTGTAGTAACTTCAACAGTGTTCAAAGTATCTTCATCAGGTGTAGATTCCATCCAATTTCTTTGTTCATCTGTGAGAAGCAACTCCTCATCTGTTCAAGTTTTATCAAGAGATTGTAGCAATTCAGCCATCTTCAGGCTCCACGTCTAATTTTCTGGCTATTCCCATCACATCTGCAGTTACTTCCTTCATTGAACTCTTGAACCCCTCCAAGTCATCCATGATCTTTGAAATCAATTCCAAACTCCTGTTAATGTTAATATCAATCACAAATGTTCTAAATGGCGTCTAGAATGGTGAATCATTTTTAGAAGATTTTCCATTTACTTTGCTAAGATCCATCAGAGGAATTACTATCTGTGACATCTATAGCTTTTGAGTGTATTTCTTAAACCATAAGTCTTAAAAATGGAAATTGTTCCTTGATTCATGAGCTGCAGATCAGTGCTGTGTTAGTGGGCATGAAAACAACATTAATCTACTTGTACATCTCTATCAGAGGTCTTGGGTTACCAGGTGCATTGTCAATGAACAGTGATATTTCAGAGGAAATCTTTTTCTCTGAGCAGTAGGTCTCAATACTGGGATTAAAACATTCAGTAAACCATGCTATAAATAGATGTATTGTTATCCAGATTTTGTCTTTCCACTTTTAGAACATAAGCAAAGTAGATTTAGCATAATTCTTAAGGGACCTAGAATTTTTAGAATGGTAGATGAGCACCTAACAAGAAACTCAGCCTGGCCTTTAAAGCTTTGAAACTGGGTGTTGACTTCTCTCTAGCTATGAAAATCCTGGGTGAAATCTTAAAATATATGGCTGTTTTGACTGCACTTAAAATCTGTTGTCTAGTATAGCCATCTTCATCAATGATCTTAGGTCAATCATCTGGATAACTTGCTGCAGCTCTGTATTAGCAATTGCTGCCGCACTTTGCAGTTTTATGTTATGGAGATGACTTCTTTTCTTAAACCTCATGAATCAGCCTCTGTCAGCTTCAGACTTTTCTTCAATCTCTTCCTCACCTCTCTCAGCCTTAGAAAATTGAAAAGAGTCGGGACCTTGCTCTCGATTAGGGTGTGGCTTAAGGGCATATTGTGATTAAGGTTTGATCTTCTATTCAGGCCACTTAAACCTTTTCCACATCAGCAATAAGGCTATTTTGCTTTGTTATAATTTGTGTGTTCACTGGAGTTGTACTTTAAAATTCCTTCAAGAACTGAAGCTTTGCATTCACAACTTGGCTAAGTGTATGGCTCAAGAAGCCTAGCTATTTGGCCTATCTGGGCTTTCACCATGCCTTCCACACTACACTTCATCATTTCTACCTATTGATTTAAAAGAAGAGATGTAAGACTCTTTCTTCAGTTGAACACTAAGAGACCATTATAGGGCATTAATTGGCCTAAATTCAAGATTGTTGTGTCTCAGGAAATAGGGAAGCCAGAGAAGAGGGAGAGACAGGGAAACAGCTGGCCAGTGTAGCAGACAGAACACAAACAACCTTTATGGATCAACTTTGCCATCTTATATGGGCCCTGTTTGTGGTGCCCCAAAACAATTACAATAGAAACATCAGAGACCACTGATCAGAGATTAGCATAACAGATGTAATAATAATTAAAAAGTTTGAAATATTGTGAGAATTACCAAAATGTGACACAGAGACATGAAGAGAGGACATGCTGTTGGAAAAATGACTCCATGATAGTCTTGCTTCATGTAGAGTTGTCACAAACTTTCAATTTGTAACAACTGCAGTATCTATGAAGTACAATAAAGGGAAGTGCGACAGAATGAAGTATGCTTGTACAGTTTTAACTTGTTGATATGGTTTGGCTCTGTATCCTCACCAAAATCTCATCTTGATTTGCACTCCTATAATCCCCACGTGTTGTGGGAGGGACTCAGTGGGAGCTAATTTGAATCAAGGGGACAGTTCCCCCATACTGTTCTCATGGTAGTGAATCAGTCTCACAAGATCTGATGGTTTTATAAGGTGTTTCCACTTTTGCATCTTCCTCATTTTTTCTCTTGCTGTCACCATGTAAGAAGTGCCTTTTGCCTCCCACCATGATTCTGAGGCATCCCCAGCCACGTGGTACTGTAAATTCAATTAAACTTCTTTTTCTTCTCAGTCTCATGTATGTCTTTATCAGCAGCATGAAAATGAACTAATATACTTGATTAAAAAAGAAAGCAAGCACAAGGACAAAAAACATGAGCCAATTTTTTATTACCCAATTCAACTGAGAAAATATCACATGGAAATGAATATCAGGACAAACATTGCATAGCTGAAAAGTAAAAAGTTTAAAAATTATATACATTTTAATTGAAAGTTTGCATGACTGTGATTTATCTAGAGAATCACCACTAAGTTTCAACTGTTGTATCACTGTGATTCATATGGAGAATTAGTTTTATACTTGAACTTGCATATCACAAGAAAAATAAAAATTATGAATAAAATAGTGATTCTACATATTTAATAATTACTTTACACTTTTAACAGTCATCCTACACATCAAAATTTAAGAGTACAAATGAGCTTGCTTCTTCATTGTTAATTTACCTAACATAGGTTCTATTGACAAGAACAATATTCATAGGGGAATACTTGTCAATAGAACCTATGGTAGGTTCTATTCAACAGTATCAACAGTATTCATAGTATTCTATTGACATGAATAGTATTCATAACCTATTTCAATTTTTTTTGAACGCATCATAGAAAAATCAGTCTCACAAACATAAATTGATAGTGATGAAAGAAGTGCTTCTGAAGGAATTTCAGCAAGGTCAAGTATTTACTTTTAACTTTATCTAGGACAAATCAAGTAATGCTGTATTTTCAAAATTCTTCATTAATGGTTCATCAATAGATAGTATCAACTATTTATCCTGCAAGTTATTGTTTAGTTTCATTTAATTTCTCATGAAATAAATTGATTTTAGTTTCCACTAGTAACTGATAAATGAATATTCTTTTAATGGGAAAATCTTAAAACCATTGTATAAAATTTATATAGTGCTTGTTAATAACCTTTCACAGATTTGAATTATTAAACCACTACCTACCAACTTAATAATTGTTATTAAATTATGAGCCACATCATAACACTCTGTAGGCACTATCTTTTTATGAACTTCACTTCAGTTTTTGCTTTTATGTCTTATCTGCCATTGAAAAACACATTGCATTCCTTCCTTACATGGAAGTATTAAGATATAAGACAAACAGACAAGGCTGGATTCTCAATTCACAACTTTTTTTTTTTGAAGTTGCCTCATGCCCTTTTTTTTTTTTTTAATTGTACTTTAGGTTCTGGGGTACATGTGCAGATAGTGCAGGATTGTTGCATAGGTACACACATGGCAATGTGGTTTGCTGCCTCCATCCCCCCGTCACCTACATCTGGCACTTCTCCCTATGTTATCCCTCCCTGACCTCCCCAACCCCCATTGTCCCTCCCTGGGTCCCTCCCTGAACAGACCCCAGTGAATTACAACTTTTAAATGTTGATAGCAAATTGCTTTCCTGTATTGCAGAAATACTGACATTCTATTCTGTAGTCCAAACATTTCTGACAGAAAGTTTCTTCTTGATAACACCTTGAACAACAGCATGTAACAACAGTTTATGGTCAACTTTCATTTTATCTTCTACTAAAGAGACTAATATAAATGTGATACTTTAGATTTTTGTGACTCACAACTTTTACTCTGTCACTAAACACATTATTTATTACCCTTAACATTCTTTTTAAACCATCAAAACATTTCAGAGAAGAAATGTGGAGATTAATATTCTGGCCCAAATCTGAATGATTACTCCAGAATGTTTTCTTGTCTCTGCAGCTGTGCCATCAGATTATACTTCTACACAGAACTAGAACTCCAAATTTAATATTTTTATACACTTCAGGTTTAGATGCTTTTAAGCAATGAAGCTAACACAATTCATATACAAATTGCACATGTGCTAGAATTGCCATGCTAAGAATATCTCTGTACTCTATACTATATGTGTTAACTACAATAAAAAAAATAATTTGCTAGCCTTATTTACTCTATGAGTATTTCTTCTGTATCATTAGTTTACTTCTGAAGTTGATCTATGATCTATGATGTCTTGGAAAGTGGGATTTGAACTATCTTCTTTGCTATAAACTCACCCACTATTTTCAGACTAATGCTTATAAAATGGTCTTTCACTAAAAATCCAGCAATTATGTATACATACACTGTTAGTTTTAGTAGCCCATAATGCTACTTACAAACTCACAAAACAATACTGATTATGTATAAAATATTAAACATTTACTTCCCCTATTCAGTACTTTCCTTTTAAAGGACACAGAGTTAAACATTTTTTTATGTTTTAAATTTTAAAACTATTTAAATTTTGTTGGTTCCATTACACTATTAGCCAGCGCATTAACCAGTACACGCTATAGTTTGAACATTTATCCATCAATTATGACTACTAAACAGAATTTGATATAAGACAGAGTATATCTCTGAGTAAACTAATATAAACATTTTAGTCTTCTTATCTTAAAAGTTACTTTCATCACCATTTACTAAATTATTTTATTTTATTAAACTAATATAAACATTTTAGGTTTCCTATCTTTAAAATTACTTTCATCACCGTAATTTAATTTATCACTGGCTAGGTGCTGTGGCTCACCCTTGTAATCCCAGCACTTTGGAAGGATGAGGTGGGTGGATCACCTGAGGTCAGGAGTTCGAGATCACCCTGGCTGACATGGTGAAACCCCTGTCTCTACTAAAAATGAAAAAATTAGCTGGGCATGGTGGCAGCTGCCTGTAATCCTAGATACTCGGGAGGCTGAGGCAGGAGAATTGCTTAAACCTGGGAGGTGGAGGTTACAGTGAGCTGAGACCCTGCCATTGCACTCCAGCCTGAGAGTCAAGAGCAAAACTCCATCTCACATACACATACACAAATAATAAAATAATAATAATAATAATTTATGACTGCTGCTATATTTTGAAGAGATGTATTATTTCTTGACCAAAAAATCCAGTGAAGCTTGCCTGTTCAATTAGGGTTAAAAATAATAAAAATTTTACTTCCCCAAATTAATTAATTATGTTAAACTGAAAATTAAAAGCCATGCTGAAATTAAAATGGTTCTAAAATAAGTTAGAAATATCGATACATGTTTAGATATTCTTATATATTTAATATATTTACACAATTTTGGATAAGAGTTATCAAACTAATCTCATACTGTAATGTGGTCTTGCTGAATGTGACCTGTATGAAGTTTCTGCTCTTTTTTACTCACCATGTCAGTCTGGAAACACTAAAACTGTTCAAATAGACAAGTGTACTGATTGTGTGCTTGGGTTGTCATAACAATGGCAAGTTGTTTTAAAAGTTTCTAAATATTCTTCTGTCCTGTACTTATATTACCACAGCCAGGAAGAAACACTTCATGGACCAGTACTGGTGCACAGATCACATTTTGAATAGCACTACTATTGCACTCACCTGTGGCTCCTGAAGAGGTAACCCTAAATCCTGGACTATCTCTCTGGTATAGACTGTGTGTGTGTAGCAGAAGACTGAGAGTTAAAAAGAGACAAAGTAACTCTAGATGGTAGAAACTTAAAATACAAATAGGGGTTTGATTTTGTAGCAACAGGTATTTGGGAGCCAGCATAGCTCTGTGAGTAGAGGAATAACATGATGATAGTCATGCTTTGGCAACCAGTGCTCTGGCAGAATATTAGAACTTCATGATGATCTACTGCAACCTATTCACTATACAGATTTTAAAAATCATTTAAATAATCACCAACAGAATCAAGATTAGCATCCCAAAATGGAGAATATTATATTTATAAAGAAGGTTTTGAAAAAAGGCCAAATATGATGTGTAAAACAAAGAGCTTCTATAACTTGCTATACTTAAAGTTAGGTGATGTTGGGATGCTATTAACAGTTAAACTTACAAGGACACTGTGTAAGACCTTAACTCGACCCACCATGACACAAACTCTCTGATATTTTATTGTCTTTTCAAAGTTGCTCTTCATTTAGTGACTTCGGCAGTTTTCAGGTCACTCCATTCCCAACAGCTACGTGACGCGCATTAGCCATGACCACTGAAGCATGAAGAAATTAAGCAGTTAAGAAGACATTGGGAAGCTATAAAAATTCAAGGGCTGAAAGTGGCAATGTAAAGTTGCAATTAGCCTATTTTTATTATTTTTAGAATGGCATTTTACTAATGTATGTAAACCTGCAAATAGAACAGATGATAAAGATTTATTCCTTCAATTGTTTTTAAATTTAGTTAGAATATTATGGTAAAAAGTTTGAATTAATTTGAAACAAATAATTTTTCCAGGAATATGCTAGATATTGTGAGTTACCTATTAAATATCCACTTCATCTTTTTTATGTGGTATCCATTGTTGTACCACATACACATGAGCTTCGGAAAAAGTTGACTTTGTCCCCAACTCTAGAGGTAGGAGAGAAAAATGGGACAAAATTTAGACAGAGATAAAATGGAACTCGACTCACATCTGACATCCTTAGTCATCTAACAATTAGTTCTTGTTAGACAATCTCCATCTCACAAAAAAAGATAATCACATTCTTTGAGATAGTGAGTGAAAAACCTTATTTAATGGCAGACGTAGCCTCAGAAGAATGAGGACTGGAGAAAAATAACTGATTATACATAACTGTTTTTCTTTGTAGTGTCACTTGTGGAGACAGAGATTTAAAAACAAGTGGCTTGAGTTTGTGAGATTAACCTGTTCAGCAAATGGGGTTTCAAATTCAGTTAGTTCTTTTTTCTTATGGCTTTTGCACAACACTGTATCTAAAGATGACCTCTGTACAATAATCATTCTAATAGAATGGAAGCTTCCAGAAGAAAGTAACTTCACAATGGCGGGAATTTTTATTTGTTTATCTTCTTAATTAATTAATTATTTAATTCAAGAAACATTTATTTACAATCTATCATGTATAAAGTAATGTTAACTTTACTGGAGGTACATCAAGGTTTCTACTGAATGGGACTTTCATTCTACTTGAGGAGAAAATCAAGAAAAAAGTAAACAAAATGTAAATAGTATAACTTCAAGAAGTAATTAAGCAAATTAAGGAATCGGGCACAGTTTCATAATAGAAAATGATGGGGATTGAGTAGGTACCCATTCAATAGGATGATCACAGAAGGTCAAAGAAGATACATTTTGACTAAGAAATTAATGATGAGTAGTTAGACAAAGGAAGACCTGAGGAATCGCCTTTCTGTTAGAGGGGGACCATAATCTCAGAGGCCTTACAATGGGAAATAACTTGAATCTTATTTGTCATATTCACTGCCGAGTCCCGAGTAACTGGAAAATATTAAGCATACATTAAGTATTCATTAAAAACTGGCTAAATAAGTTAATAAATTATGAAGTCCTTTTTTTACATTTGGAAAGATTATACTAAAGAGATATTTGTTGTTTGCCTAGGGTCATATACATATTTGAGAAAGTTGGAAGTCATAGATGAACTAAGTGCTTGCTTGAGATTTTGTCTTAGTTTTCAATGCATAATATACTGTTAATTAATTTGATTTACCATGTTCTCAAACCCACAAAACAACTGTATTTTATTGATTTCTATTAAATATGAATTTTAATTACCAATTTCATAATAAGCAATGTGGGACTTTTGCAACTAATTGGATGCAAAGTGCTGAATATTTGACATAAGAAGATAGATACATACAAAAATGAATATTCATGTAGAGGAAAAAACTGGATGTGGGGAAAGATCTGTTCACATAAGCTAGGAGCAATATGTAATACATAGGATGAATAATTTTACCACCTGGATTTTTGTTTATACAAATGTACATTTCCTAATGTAATGGAAAGTATTGTAAAAATATTGATGTTGAGGAGATTAAATGTATTAATATTTTTAGGATATTATAATTTCTAAAAGGCTGCAACTTCTTCCCTTGTCACAAACTTCCCTTCTACTTTGCTAGAATTATTAAAAGTACTTGGAATTAGTCTCTGTTCAGAACAGTGTTAATGAAATACCTCTTGGCAAACTCAGGGAGTGCTTCTTATCAGAGAATTGGGTTTGCCATCATGGGATGTGGTAATTACACATTTATTTCCATAGCAAAATCTAAAATTACTTCTGTGTTCTACCTAACTCTCAGTACATAAATAATAGATATCATAGACTGTTTTGCCTGAAATTTAGATTTAACTTGAAGAGGTGACTTTCTTTTTAAAAGAAAACATTAGCATAGGATTCTTTCTTTCTTAAATCATCTCTCCCCAATACATTATTCTTCTATCACTTAAGTAGTTTTCATTTGTGCTGTTGAAAAATTTGTTGACATTCATTATTGAAATTAATGCCAAGGACCACAACAGTCTTAATTTAGTATTTGCTTCATATAGTTCTGAAAATAATTTTCATTAAAAACTTAAATTTTTCCTCAATGCCATATTTCATCTGAAAAAGAGATAATCCAGGCTAGAGACCAAATAGTGTCTTAACTAGATCTAACAGGTAATAACAATGGAAGAAATTTATTGATGATTTGTTTGAATGGGCTGCAAAATCATGAAAGCAGGTATAATGTCTATGTTTGTTACAGGATATTGTTTAATTCTCTTCAACCCGAAGAGGCCTTTCCAGTTTAGAAGGTATTTATTAACTTTTCTTGAATGAGTGAATTAATTAATCAGCTGTAATTGCAAAAGCAGGTTACAATAGAAAGATAAGAGTTTGAGAGACTTCAGGATGATTTAGAAATAAGCATAATTGAATGATGGTGATAGAACAAGTAAGGGTCTGGTAATAGATAAGAACATTGGCTTTGGAATCAGTACAACTTGGGTTTGAGTCTTGCCTTTGTCTTCTACTAGCTGTATAAATTTGGGTTGCTTGATTTTTCAAATTCCATTTTCCTTTTCTGTAAACTAGATATAGTGATGCCTACATCAAATATATGTTGTGAGGTTTCCATGAAGTGATATTTCACATTTGTAAATACTCTCCTCTCCCCCCACTCTATCCCATTTCTCTTCTCTCTTCTTCTAACCTCCCTGCCATCACACCATGATTCTTTAAGCTTTGAATGAAGAGTAATGAAATAAATGGTGTTGGGAAAACTGGCTAGCAATGTGCAGAAAGCAGAAACTGGACCCTTCCTGACACTTTACACAAAAATTAACTCCAGATGGATTAAGGATCTAAACATAAGACCTAACACCATAAAAACTCTAGAAGAAAACCTAGGCAAAATCATTCAGGACATAGGCATAGGTAAGGACTTCATGGCTAAAACACCAAAAGCAATGGCAATAAAAGCCAAAATAGACAAATGGGATCTAATTAAACTCCAGAGCTTCTGTACAGCAAAGGAAACAATCACTAGAGCTAACCAGCAACCAACAGAATGGGCAAAAAAATTTTGCAATTTACCCATCTGACAAAGGGGTAATATCCAGAATCTGCAAAGAACTAAAACAGATTTACAAAAAAACAAACAAGCAAACCCATTCAAAAGTGGGCAAAATATATGAACAAAAACTTTACAAAAGAAGATATCTATGAGGCTAACAAACATATCCCTCATCATCACTTGTCATTAGAGAAATGCAAATCAAAACCACATTGAGATACCATCTCATACAGCTAAAATGGGGATCATTAAAAAATCAGGATACAACAGATGCTGGAGAGGATGTGGAAAAATAAGAACGCTTTTACCCTGTTGGTGGGAGTGCAAATTAGTGCAACCATTTTGAAAGACAGTGTGGCAATTCCTCAAGGACCTAGAAATAGAAATACCATTTGATCCAGCAATTCCATTACTGGGTATAAACCCAAAGCATTATAAATCGTTCTATTACAAAGACACATGCACATGTGTGTTCATTGTGGCACTGTTTACAATAGCAAGGACCTGGAACCAACCCAAAAGTCCATCAACGATAGACTGGATAAAGAAAATGTGGCACATATACACCATGGAATACTATGCAGCCATAAAAAATGATGAGTTTGTGTCCTTCATAGGGATGTGGACGAATCTGGAAACCATTATTCTCAGCAAACTGACACAAGATCAGAAAACCAAACACTGCATGTTCTCACTCATAGGTGGGTGTAGAACAATTAGAACGTGTGGATACAAGGAGGGGAGCATCACACACTGTGGTCAGTTGTGGGGGGTAGGGGAGGGACAGCAGAGGGTGGGGAGGTTGGAGAGGGATAACATGGGGAGAAGTACCAGATATAGGCAATGGAGGGCTGAAGGCAGCAAACCAACTTGCCATGTGTGTACCTATGCAACAATCCTGCATGATCTGCACGTGTACCCCAGAACCTAAAGTACAATAAAAACAAACAAACAAAAAAAGAAATTAGAAGTTGATGAAAAAAATGCAAGAAGAGCCAGAAGTTCCAAATAACAGTCATGCAAAAAAGAAAGGGCCTACTGATTCCTCATTTGCACAGTAAGGTCATCCCAGGCTTACTGTGATTCATTCTGATCAGGAGCAGAGGGAGCTTGAGCTATCCAGGTGAAGCAACTCTTGAGGCCAGTCTGCCTTCAGCAGGTGCTCTGATGTGTTAACTAGATTTCTGCTTTTCTTGACTCCAGATGGTCCCTAAATCTTCAGTATGTAGGAGTCCATATGCAAACATTCTTATTGTAGTGCCCTCTTAAGTCATCTATTCCCTCCTCAGAATTAGAGTCTTGCATTTTTCTTGCTGGTTTCTCTTCTTGGGTCTTGAGTTCAGTCCCTGAACTCTGAACTCTGAACTCTGACATGATACTAGAATAATTTTGTCTGCTTACTAGCATCCTTGCTGATGACTGCCAAATCCCAAGAGATGGCAATAAATACATTATAAATTCATTAATTTAACCTTTGCAGAGCTTGCAGTTCTCCTTAGAAATTCTTTTTCAGATCTTCGGTCAGTTTCCCCCCAATTCCTCACAAACGGTAACTCAAATCATTTCTGTAGGGCAAGATGTCTCTAAAACTTAAGAAACAGTTCTTTTTTTAACAATGAATCATACCATCATGTAAGGACATCCTTCTTCTCTACCTTTGATTTTATTTGTATTTTAATCCACATGTATTACTTTCTGAGGCTGCCATGAGAAATTACCTCAAACTTGGTGGCTTGAAACAACAGAAATGTATTTTCCCAGACTTCTGGAGGCCAGAAGTCTGAAATTAGGGTATCAGTGGAGGCACAGTCCCTGCAAAGTTTCTAAGGAAGAATCCCTTCTTTGCTTGTTCTAGCTTCTGGCGGTTTCTGGCTTCCTTGGCTTGTGGCATCATCGCTTTTATCTCTACTTCTGTCTTCATATTCTTTCTTTTCTGTGCATCTGTGTCAAGTTTCCCTCTACCTTTCTGTTATAAAGAAGACATTTGTGATGGCATTGAAGGCATGCCTGGATAACCCAAGAATATCTCCCCAGCCCAAGACCCTTAACTTAATCACATCTGCAAAGACTTTTTTTCTAAATAAGGTAACATTACACGTTCCAAGGAATTTGACCTGAATATTTCTGGGGAGCAATTTTTAAGCCTATTCTGCCATGTTTTTCCTTTTCTTTTCTATCCTATATGGTTTATCTTGATCCCCTCCTGCCTTAGTCCTCTGAACGTAAGCCAGAGAAAAAAGTACTTGATTAAAAAGGAGGTGGTCTCAGAGAACAGGAGTGATAGAATGGAAAGCGTGAGACCAAAACAGAAAAAAGGTCAGTATGAGGTTGCTTTACTTACAGCAGGTAAAATACAGGCTCAATTTTATGAAGTACCTGACAGTGTTATTTACCCATTTTGTTAATTGCACTGTCTTTTGTCATTGGTTTGTAAGCATCCTTTATATAATTTTGATATAAGTACTTTGGGAGATTCAAGTGTTGAAGTTATCTTCTCTCACTCTGTAGCCTGACTTTTAATCTACTACCCATCAGTCTGGGCCAAAGAGCTTTCTTAATAGTATTTCTTAGTTATTCTATTTAGAGGTTTTTCTTAACAAAGTTTCAATATTTGTCCAATAATATTCCTACCACCTACCACTTTAATTGTAGTTTTTCAATAAAGAAATTTTAATTTTTTTATTTCCCAAAGTAATTTTTGTTATGAGTACATTTGTTTCAAAGTATTAAATCCACTCACATTAATTTACCTGTAGGATTTCTTTAGTAGCCACCTGGTTCATTTCACATAGGAATAGCACACAGAAATAGTCTCCCTGGCTGCTTCTTTTCTGATAATAAGACTTTTTACCCCCAGGATTCTGACTAATTCATCCAGAAAAAATGGCCTTACTACATCAGGCCAGCATACATGCAAACAATCAATTTCTTTTAATTTGGTACAAATATGAAAAATAAAGATTGTGTCCTGAAAGAGTTCACTATGCAAGAGAAAGAATAAAGCAAATAAACAATTCACAAAGAACCCAAGATAGGGTAGATTATATTTAAAAACAAGAAAGGAAAAAAGTTCAAGTAAAGTTCCTAGTACACAATGTCTCATAGAATAGTGCTTCGGCTGAACTGCAGTTTTAATTGAAAACATTAATTTGTTTATATCTTGATAGTGGATTTTGGAGCAAAACTAGTGTAGAAGGTAGCTAGTGAAGTGAACTTGATGAATAAATACCTTTTCTTGACCAGAGGTTAGAGAGTAGCACAATCAAAGAAAATAATTAACAAGAGTGGTAGAGATGGACAGCACTGGACTTTTTGTCAGGATCAATGTTACCTATGGGTATTTCCCTACCTTCAACAGAGCTGGTTACAAATGAGGTCATATGTATGTTACCATGCCAAATCACAACAGCTATGAGTCATTGCCCATTTGTTAGCAAAATTCTAGTCTTTTCTAGTAAGTTCTCTCATCATATATTTTTGAAGTTATCTGGGGACCTTTCTGTGTCCTTGATTCAGGCCTCCTTGTGGACTGATGGCTGCTAAGTGCTGGGGAACTCAAACACAGTTCTCAACACTGCAATTCCTGGCCTCCAAGGCCTAACCTGCTTTGCTTGCCTTTTTTTTTTTTTTTTTTTTTTTTTGCCTCAAGTGATTCTTTCATGCTGCAGATGATGAGAACTGAGTGTCCTTTGAAGCTCCAGAAAGTTCCCAGAAATTTATATCTTTCTGAAGCATTTATTTAAGCAGTCCCAACTACCTTGCTCTCCAATGTTGCTGAGCTACATTCTCATTAACCTTGAGTTTATCATTACTGGATTCTTCCTATGCTATAGAATGATAGGTGTGTTCCACAGAAATTTCAGATTATGTACAGACACATACACATGTTTGTAAGGTTGATATAGGAAGTGTTCCAGTGAGAGGAGAGACCCCCTCCCCTCCTCTCATTTTCTGGCCTCTACCTCCTTCTCCCCTCTGGATGGGAAGGAGGGTGAAAAAGAAAAAAAATAAAATATAATATAAAAGAGATGGGAAGATGACTCCTTTTTCAGTTCCCAGCATCTCTGCTATCTGAAAGCCTTGAAAGAGTTGCAAGTGAATGTTATCCCTACTGGCTGGAGCCTGGCACTGTGTCAGGCCCCCACATCTGCACAGCCCAGGTTCCCTCCTGGGAAACACCTCTGCCAACAAATAATTTGCTACCTTTGTCTTGTCTCTGTAAGCCCCCTCCTTTTCCTGTTCCCACTTGGGCTGCATGTGAACTAGCAAATCAATTAAGTCAAAAGATTGTAAGGTCAGACATCCAGCCAATGGACAATGACATAGTCTCACCTCAGTTTCCCTTTAGTGTTGTAAGCCTATAAAAGGGGAAAGAAGGTACTTCTCAGGGAGCTTGGTGACTGAGGCTGTAGCCCCCCCGCTTCTCCCTGCCTAATAAAAAACCACTTCCTTCCTCAGTTTGGCTTTTGAGAGGTTTGCTTCTCGCCGCTCCTGCTTCACCAGCATCTGCTAGCCCCAATTTCCCTTCAGCAATCTAGACATGTGCTACACCCAGCTCAATGATTCAGTCAGAGTTTTACAGAGATAGTACTCACTTTTGTGTGTGTGTATATACATAGGTAAATTTATCACCAGAACAAAACTTGGGCATCCAATAAATATTTTTAATGAGTGAATTAATGAATTGCTTTTTCTTCAGTTACTTCAGTGTCGTTTCTTTTTATTTGATCTATGTAGGAATAAACTCAGTCTGAAAAGATTTTAGATATTTGTAATGTTCAAAGTGAGAAGCTATATGTTAAGATCCTGTAGATTTTCGTTCTTAAAGCTCCTTTAAAAGTTTACAAAACTCTTGTCCTCTAGAGGTGGCTGAATGGATCAAGGTTCAGTATTATCACTTAAGCTGAGACAATTAGAGTCTACTTTTCAGATTTTTGAAAAGCCTCATGGAGATTACAAAGAAAGAAGGTGGTTAAAACCAAGTCATCATGTGGCAAAAGTTGCTGCTAAGGTCCCTGGAGTTGCCCTGGTTTTTATCATTCTGATGCTGAGAGTCTCAGTGTTTGATTTAATTCTAAGAGTGACTCAATATCTTCCCAATAAAGCTTTGTTTCACTTAGGTTAGTTAGTGCCATATCTGTTTTTTGCTCTTCAAATATTCTTGATGAATAAATCTCATGGCACTAAATATAAGGGACAAAGTGTGGAAAAGGGGTGAGGTATCTTATTCATCAGCTTATAAAATTGGAATTCTAGTCCTAGAATCCAGGTAAATTTTGTCAGGGAGTTATGACTTGATAGAATTGGATATTCAGTGAGGTTTATTGGAAATCCCAGGGACTTTGATGTTAGAAGACCTAAACCTGAGTTACAGCAATGCTTTTCTTTTTATATGGAATTTGGCCAAGTTGATGTTAATTATAAAAATATTGCAATATATAAAAGAGATATAAAAAGAATTGTGAAAATATAAAGTTAACAATGATAACATTAAATTAACATAAATGAATATTATGATATACCAGTGTTTGTATAGGAATGGCTTCACATAAGGTCAGAAGCCACTCTGGAAATTTGAAGAAGCCAATGGAGAGTCTTAAATGCTATGGGGAAAAATTAGAAGTTGATTCATTTGGAAATTGAAAGGCATTGAAGGTCTTTGAACAACAGAATGATAGGACTGTCGTTCTGTTTGAAGATTACTGTGACACCATGGTAAAGTTGAAGAGTTGGGAGTTGGTAAATATCTAACTCTCAGGAGATATGATAGTAATCCCTGTGATAGCCATGGCATCCTGAGTTAGACTGGTTAACAGAGGGATGAAAGCAGGCTGGCAGTATTTGAGACACAACAAAAGACAAAGCATCTGCTACCGGGGTAGGTAAGAGAGACAATTTTAAATCAGAATTTCTTAATGTTCCAAGTCTGATGGCTCAGGACAAAATCAATATAATTCAAGATGTTAGTGACACTGCATGAGATACAATTAAGCAAAATTTTAAAATGTACAGAGAATGACAGAAATCAGACTTTGCTATTAAGACCTTTGTTATTTAACACCTTTACATCTTATGGTATCTTAAGCTTCTCAACAATTATTTTTTGTGTTTTCTTTATCAGTATTGAGTTATGAATAATTGTTTATCTACATAATAAGCTTATTAAATTTATTTACAATTGCCTTGAAAGAAATCAGTGTTTCCTGAGACCTCTGCTTTATGTAGAACACAACTTAAAATTTTGTCAGATGTCTGCTTCAATTTCACCTATGAGCAATTCCATTGGACCTAAAGTACCAACAGTTGTTTCACATTTGTTATCTTATTTAATTTGTTTAATTATTACAAGACCGCTGTTAGGAATAGACGCAGTTGTTCTTGTTTCAAAAATAAGAAGGGATAAATTCTAAGAGGTGGTCATTACTCAGACCATGGCAGAACTTCTTGGAATTGCCTTCTATTAGTTCTCTAGCCCCAGGAACAAATCAGCATTATGGGCGTGCCTCTTGGGGCAAATGAAAAATGGTTCTGAATGATTATACTCTCTGAAACTTAAATTAGCTTACTTCAGAAGAATTTACAAGCATTGAATATATTTGACCAAATGTATGTCAGGCTATAAAAGATGATTACTTTGAAAAAAGAAAATTCAATTGATTGTAGTTCTAAAATGTATTTTTATGGTGGTGATTATCAAATTTGTTTTTGTGACAGAACACTAAGTCTAGGATACAAAGTTACCAGTGATAATGCTATCTTAAAGTAGTGGTCCTCAGGGGTTAGGGTAAATGTGGCTGGAGAAAATATTTGGGAGTTTATCATGTTGCAAGAGTGACAGAATATTTTTTCCTGATTAATACTTCTAAGCAGTGTGCAGATTTCTTGTCCTCATTGATCTCTGTATAAAATTGCACATAGTCTTTATGTGCCAAATGTGTCACTAGATTCATTATGAATTGTAGTTAAATTAATAACTTTCAAAGAGCCTATGTTAAAATCACTGCAGCATGTTTTAAGGCACTTTTAAATTTTTTAGTATTTTTTAATTTTTGTGGATACATAGTAGGTATACATGTTTACAGGGTATATGAAGTATTTGGTACAGACCTATAATGAATAATAATCACATCAGGGTAAATGGGGTATCCATCACCTCAAGTATTTATCCTTTGTATTATAAACATTCCCATTATATTCTTGTAGTTATTTTAAAATGTATAATAAATTACTGTTGATGATAGTCACCCTGTTGTGCTATTAAATACTAGATGTATTCATTCTATCTAATGATATTTTCATATCCATTAACTATCCCACTCTCCACCAACCCCACCATCTTTCTCAGCCTCTGGTAACCATCATTCTACTATCTCCATAAGTTAAATTGTTTGAATTTTTAGTACCACAAATAAGTGAAAACATGCGAAGTTTTTCTTTTTATGCCTGGTTTATTTCATTTAACATAACGACCTCTAGTTCCATTTGTTGTTACAAATGACAGGATCTCATTCTTTTTTATGGCTGAATAGTACTCCATTATATAAACATATCACATTTTCCTTATCTGTTCATCTGTTGAACAATTGGGTTCCTTCCAAAATCTTGGCTATTTTGAATAGTTCTTCAGTAAACATGGGACTGCAGATCTCTCTTCAGCATGCTGATTTTCTTTCTTTGGGGTATTTTATACCTAGCAGTGAGATTCCTGGATCATATAGCACTTGTATTTTTAGCTTTTTGAGGAACTGCTAAACTGTTTTCCATAGTGGTTGTACTAATTTACATTCCTAACAACAGTGTATAAGGGTTCCTTTTTCTCTACATCTTTACCAGCATTTTTTATTACATTTCTTTTGGATAAAAGCCACTTTAACCAAGGTGAGATGCCATCTCGTTGTAGTATTGATTTGCATTTCTCTGATGATCAGTGACATTGAGCACCTTTTCATATACCTGTTTGCGTTTGTATATCTTCTTTTGAGAAATTTCTATTCAGATCTTTGGCCCACTTTAAAACTGGATTGTTAGTTTTTTTTTTCTGTATAGAGTTGCTTGAGGTCCTTATATATTCTGGTTATTAATCCCTTGTCAGATGGGTAGTTTGCAAATATTTTCTCCAGCTGTGTGGATTCTCTCTTCACTTTGTTTATTGTTTCATTTGCTGTGCAGAAGCTTTTAAATTTGATGTGATCCCATTTGTCCATTTTTGTTTTGGTTGCCTGTGCTTATGGAGTATTACCTAAGAAATATATTTTGTTTTATTTTAAGTTATGGTATACATGTACAGGGTGTGCAGGTTTGTTACATGTGTGCCATGGTGTTTTGCTGCACCCCAGGAAATCTTTGCTCAGTCTAGTGTCCTGAAGAATTTTCCCAGCACCTTCTTTTAGTAGATTAATAGCTCAAGGTACCAGATTTACATCTTTAATCCATTTTAATGTGATTTTTATATGGCAAGAAATAGGGGTCTAGTTTCATTCTTTCACATATGGATATCCAATTTTTTCCAGCATCATTTATTGAGGAGACTGTCCTTTCCCCAAAGTATGTTCTTAGCACTATTGTGGAAAATGAGTTTACTGTAGATATATGAATTTGTTTTTAGGTTCTGTGTTCTTGTCCATAGGTGTGTCTGTTGTTTATGGTAGTAGCATGTTGTTTTGAATATCATAGCTCTGTAGTATAATTTGAAGTCAGGTAATGTGATCCTTTCAGTTTTCTTCTTTTTGCCTGGGATAGCATTGGCTATTCTGGGTCTTAATTTAGGATGGCTTTTTCTATTTCTGTGAAGAAAGTCATTGGTATTTTGATTGAGACTACACTGAATCTGCAGATTCCTCTGGGTAGCATGGACATTTTAACATAATTGATTCTTCCAGTCAATGAACATGAAATATCTTTCCATTTTTTGGTGTACTCTTCAATATCTTTCATCAGTGTTTTATGCTTTTCATTCTAGAAATGTTTCATTTCTTTGGTTAAGTTAATTCATGGATATTTTATTTTATTGTAGATTGGGGTACTTTCTTGATTTCATTTTCAGGTTGTTCACTTTTGGCATACAGACATGCTACTGTTTGTGTATATTCATTTTGTATCCTGCAATTTTACTGAATTTGTTTATCAGTTCCAATAGCTTTTTGGTAGAGTCTTTAGGTTTTCCCAAATATAAGATCATATCATCAGTAAATAAGTATAATTTGAATTCTTCCTTTCCAATTTTGGAGATTTTTCCTTCTTTCTTTTGTCTAATTGCTCTAGCTGGGTCTTCCAGGACTATATTAAATAACAGTGTTACAAATGGCATCCCTGTCATGTTCCAACTCTTAAAGGAAAGGCTTTCTGTTTTTCCTCATTCGGTATGATGCTAGCTGTGTGTCTGTTGTATATGGCTTTTATTGTGTTTAGGTTTGTTTCTTCTTCTTTTTTTTTAATTTTACTTTAAGTTCTGGAGTACATGGGCAGATCCTACAGGATTTTTACATAGGTATACACATGCCATGGTAGTTTGCTGCATCTATCCCCCCATCATCTACATTAGGTATTTCTCCTAATGTTTTCCCTCCCAATTCCCCCACCCTCTGCTTTTCCTCCCCTAGTCCCCCCCAGGCCCAATAGGCCCTGGCATGTGATGTTCCACTCCCTGTGTCCATGTGTTCTCATTGTTCAACACCCACTTATGAGTGAGAACATGCAGTGTTTGGTTTTCTGTTCCTGTCAGTTTGCTGAGAATGATGGTTTCCAGCTTCATCCATGTCCCTGCAAAGTACAGGAACTCATCCTTTTTTATGGCTGCATAGTATTCCATGGTGTATATGAGCCACATTTTCCTAGTCCAGTCTATCATTGATGGGCATTTGCTTGGTTCTAAGTCTTTATTATTGTAAACAGTGCCACGGTGAACATACATGTGCATGTGAATTTATAATAGAATGACTTATAATCCTTTGGATATATACCCAGTAATGGGATTGCTGGGTCAAATGGTATTCCTATTACTAGATCCTTGAGGAATTGCCACACTGTCTTCTACGATGGTTGAATTAATTTACACTCCCACCAACAGTGTAAAAGCATTCCTGTTTCTCCACATCCTCTCCAGCATCTGTTGTCATCAGATTTTTTAATGATCACCATTCCAACTGGTGTGAGATGGTATCTCAGTGTGGTTTTGATTTGCATTTCTCTGATGACCAGTGATGGTGAGCTTTTTTTCATATGTTTGTTGGCTGCATAAATGTCTTATTTTGAAAAGTGTCTGTTCATATCCTTTGCCCACTTTTTCATGGGGTTATTTTTTTCTTGTAAATGTGTTTAAGTTCTTTGTAGATTCTGGATATTAGCTCTTTGTCAGATGGGTAGATTGCAAAATTTTTTTCCCATTCTATTGGTTCCTGGTTCACTCTATTGATAGTTTTTTTCTTGTTGTTGTGCAGAAGCTCTTAAGTTTAATTAGATCCCATTTGTCTATTTCGGCTTTTATTGCCAATGCTTTTGGTGTTTTAGTCATGGAGTCCTTGCCCATGCATATGTCCTGAATGGTTTTGCCTAGGTTTTCTTCTAGAGTTTATATGGTGTTAGGTCTTATGTTTAAATCTTTAATCCATCTGGAGTTAATTTTTGTGTAAGGTGTAAGGAAGGTGTCCAGTTTCAGCTTTCTGCATATGGCTAGCCAGTTTTTCCAATACTGTTTATTAAATAGGGAATCCTTTCCCCATTGCTTTTGTCAGGTTTGTCAAAGATTAGATAGGTGTACATGTGTGGCGTTACTGCTGAGCTTCTTTACTCAGGTTTTGAGAATTTTTATTATGAAGTTATGTTGAATTTTATCATATACTTTGTCAGCATCAATTGAAATGCTCATATGATTTTCACGCTTTATTCTGTTGATATGATGTATCACATTAACATGAATAAGAAAGAATATTAGAGGGGAAGGTAGATCTTTCTGAATTCAGAATATTCATGTATGTACACCAAGATCTTCTACTGAATGTATTTTTTAAATAACAAGAGTTGGATGCATAAAATTAATAACAAGAGTTGGATGCATAAAATTAACAACAAATGTTTAAAATAGAGGTAAGAACTTAGTTGTTTGGCACTGTAGGAGTGCAGTGATTTTGTTCATGTTAAGATGGAAAGAAAAGTAGTGGTGTAGGATCAATGGAAAGTATGTCAATGTGCAGGATGTATGCTCATAGGGATATCATTTAAGCAGTGTCTTGAGGGATAAATAAAACTTTTCTAGGTATAGGAGGAAAAGAAAGTATCTCAATTAATTTACACAAAAATATATTACTTTATTCCAACTTGTATTCAAACCCTGTTCTGAGGATATTCTGCAGTCTTCATACAAAAGTTTCAATTGTCTTCAGTTCAAAAATGCTGACTTTTCACTATTAGCTTATAATTTATGTCATTTTGCTATTCCTATCTTAAATATAAATGACTTACCCAGAAGAGAAAATGATGTGAAATTAGATTTCTTTGCAATTATTTCATTGGAATTACTTTGTTTCTCAGAAATCATGTGAACAATGTAGACCAGAAGAAACCCTTATAGCCCTTTCCAGCCATTAATTGTCACTATTAAACTATTAAGACATCTATTAAGAAGGCTATTTGTGCATGTTTTGGAAATTTATGTGACGGCAATCATATGGTGTGTATATATATACATATATATATTTGTTTGATTTCTTCCTATTAATATATTTTTGAGATCACGTATGTGTTGAATGTAACACTGACAGTACCTAATATATACTATATGTATGGTTCAGTTGAATAAATATTATACAGTGAAAATATACTTTCTAATATTGTTAATGGATATTTGGTTATTTTCCCCATTCTTGACTATTAAGAATAATGTTTTTTAGATATTATTGAATTATTTAATGGTTAAACGAGTGGGATCTGAAGTTATATTGCTTAACTTCAAATCCCAATTCCACATATTATCTGTCATTGTAGACAAGTTATTTAGCTGTATTTGCCTCAGTTTATCTGTAAAATTAGTAATTGCATCTACCAGCATTTATTATGTTAAGAAATGCAACAATACTGAAAGAGTGCTTAGCATGATTTCTCAATATGTGTGTTTGTTTTTCATTTACTCTTTTTTAGGCCTTGGATTATATGTCTGTTATTTATGTTTCCATTCTTATATATGCTATTTTCATTTCTGTAGTACATTATTGTCTACCCCCTTTCCTTCAACCATTCTGTGTTAGTTTTTATTATTTTTTATAGTCTTGCTAGAGTATGTCCATGTAAAATTATTTCAGAATAAGGTTGTGGTTAGTAAACTTCTAGAATTCTTGAATGTCTGAAATTGTCTCTGTTTAGAGTCAGTGCCATAAAATTTGATGGTAGTTTGATTGGATGTACATTTGTAAGTTCTAATGAGTATTTTTTCCCCTAGAACTTTGTTATCTTTTTGTTAATTGTCTGGTATGTTGTCCCAAGTGTGTCTGGGACCCCTTTTTACTTCCACTGCTATGAATTACATTGTATATGTTTCTTATTTCAGTGGGGTTTTGCGAGTAAAGAAAGATAATATTTTGGCAAATAAATAGGCTTTCTTAAAAAACAGTCTTTAAGCTTTTCTTTATTTTACTTCTATAATTTAATACTGAGAACAATGTGGGATTTTGTTTATAGACTGTGTCACACTTTAGCTCTCTCTCCATAATCATTTGTGCCCACCTGCAAGTCATAGATCCCTCCTTTCACTCAAGCATTCTTACCTCTAACACGCCACTAGTTATCACGCAGAGGTAACACAGTTACGGAAAAAAAGCAGTCACCTAACTCAACGTCAGCCTTATGTTTCTCTGTAAACCTTGTGAGAAATGGGGTGGAGTTGTGGGAAGACTCCATAGAGGAACTTGAAAGATTGTGATTTTTGCTGTAGTTAGCATGCTCCTTGTTTTGTTACCTTGGATATGTGATTCCTGGTTTTTGAGCCCTAAATTTTCCTCATTTGTAAATTAAGCGGTGTGTGTGTGTGCATGTGTGTGTGTTGTGTGTAAAACTATTACAATCATTTAAAATCTTTAAAATCTCTTATAGTTCCAACAGTCTATGTTTCTAAGCTTAAACTGAGCTGGCACTATTTAACTAAGTTAAAGTATATTTGTGTTTATGTTGTGTGTGGGTATCTGTGTATATGTGTGTGCGACGGGGGCTCCTGAAGGAAAATTTGTCTTCAGTGAAGATGTTATTTTTGGTGTTGAAATTAAACGATTTTTTTGGAATGAATTTAGCTGTGATCTATTTACTTATGTTGGCAGAGCTATCAGGAAGTGTACTAAGTGGAGAATGGGGGCTGCTCTACCGTTGGAACAGAAGCCGTTGTGCATAATTATCTGTCACCTCTCTGGCCCTGGGGAAGCCTGAGACTTCTGACCAACCTAATTCTTCCTGTTGGACAATTTCAGGGGCTGCCCCTTCACTTGTTTTTCTCTTTTGGTATTCACTGATATTTTGAGATATTTTACATGACGATTTTGGAAAGATTCTATGCAATAGAGTCATTGATTAGATTTTCAATCATTTGTGATTCTTGGATAATTAGCATTGCTTCTTTAAGTAGGTAATTATAAAAATTTCCCTTATACATATGGTATGGCTAAAAATGATCTCCCAATCTTGCTTTACTGTAAGGGCAAAAAAGTATGCATCACAGTTTTTATCACATTCATTTGAAGTTAGGTGGTGGCACCTGGACTGCTGTTTATTGAAATCCCTTTGGATTATTGTTTCATCTTCTCTATTCTTGGATGCTTTAGAAATATCTTCATTTAACTGATATTCTGAAACTATTAGTTTTGTCACTAAAGCCTATATTTAATCTTTTGGTGTATTTTACAGTGCTCTTTCTTTGCCAATACAAAGTTTTGTAGTATTCATTTATTCATTTTTAATTTTAAAAATTTACAAAGCATTTTGCACTGGGCATACTTGAAGAAAACAAATATGTGCTTGGATCTATGGAGCTGAAAACCCAGGAATAAGGAAGTAGGCATACATATGTATATGTAGTTACAAATTCTGATAGCAGCAATGAAGGAGAAAGACTGGCTGCTAGGAAACAGAGTAACCTAGTTGGGAAGTTACTTTATTATGTAATTAGGGCATCAGGGAAGTCTTCTCTGGACATAATATTTAAAGTGGAACCTAAAAATTGAGATGAAAACAGTGAAGTGTAGAGTTAGGATAAAGCATTCCATAGGGGAAGATGCTATTGCAACATTTAGGGAAGTGCCATAATCCATCTCCTGGTCAATTATTTCTAATATTTAGAAAAACATCCTGGTAAGTCTAAATGGACCTTTTCAGTTGATTACGGTATGATCCCATTGGACATAGATTGAAATGATGGGTTGAAAAGATCTAACAAACCATACCTGTTCTATATGCTAACCTGAGATCTTTGAGTTTAAGAAATAGGGAAAGGGCAGTGAAAAGAAACAGGAGAGAAGACAAAGATGTGAGGAGGGTGTGATGGTGGGGCACAAATCAAAAACAGAAGTAGCATGGAAAGATGACACATAAAGGAATTCCTAAAGGACGGAAGAGCCCAAAATTTTACAGACACAGTGATGATTAATGTTGAATTTGGAATTGTTTCTTGCTCTTTGATGTAATTATTCTCTTTCATCTATCAACATTTATATAATCTGTCAAACACATGAACTTTAGATTTAGTAGTACTTTGAAAAGGCTGAAAGAAAACAGTGTCAACAAGCATAGGAGCTAGGGATGACTTTAGGAGCCTGGTAATAGTGAAGGCTAGGCTGCAGCAAGGATGGGAAAAAGAACAACTTAAGGCCCCACAACCAAGTAAACTCTACATTTAATGGATGGAAGCTGAAAATAATTTGGATTTGGATACTCAAGTAAAAGGTCATGTCAGAATCCTGGATAATTTGGAACTGTCTGAACAGAGGTTCTTAACTTGGGGTGATTTTTCCTTCAGAGATATTTTTCACCATCTGGAGCCATTTTTGATGATCACCAATTGGAAAGAGGTTATCACTTTTGGGGGTGCTACTCACATTTAGTGGGTATAGGCCAGGGATGCTTCTAAACATCCTCTGATGCACATAAAAGTCCATCTCCCCAACTCCACACAAAAATTATCTGACCCCAGATGTCAATAGGATGAGAAACCCTGGTTTGGACTAAAGACATTTCAGTCATAATAATTTCGTAATGTTTTTGAAACAAAAATTAGTTTTAAAGAATTTATATGATCCCCATGTCATATACCTCTGTGACATCATTTACTTCTCACAGTCTCTAAACAAAAATATGTATAAAATCACAACTTAAGAATTTCTATTCAAAAACTTTCCTGCTAAGGTTCCAGCACATATACCAGTTTGGTCCTAGTGGGTCTGGAGAATAGCATGGATATTTAGATGAAATCCATTTGTACATACAGAAATCAATTCAAAATGGTAGTTTTGTTGATAGCATATTCACACAGACTATAACAAATGACACGAGCTGAATTTTCAAAGATGAGCAAGTTTGAGCTATTTGAAGTAGGACATGGAGGCACAGAACATCTGTGTTATATAGAAGGCAGTGTGGTACATATATTGGATGAGGGAGCAGAGAGGAAAGGAATAGTGAGGAGACTATTGTAGGAGGTCTGGTGAACTTGAATGAAAGTCCTCTTTGTTAGCAGGAATGAAGAGAAATCTGGAAGAATGCTGTGTTCAAATAGCAGTTCTTGAGTGAGTGAAGAAGGAGAATTGTATGATTTGGTCATGAATAAGGCATGAGGAGGCGAAAATTATCTTGGATGACTCAAGGTTGCTGAGATGGGCATTAAGTGAATAGTGTTTCTAGTATACAGATGTGAGGGAGCAGGTGTGCCAGATGAGGAATATTAGTTCAGAGTGGGAGTAGAGCTGAAGTTACCTAGAGCATATCCATGTTGAAATTGATGATAGTTGGATGAACACAGAAGTCTGGAATTCCAGAAAGAGCTTTAGGGACAACTAGAGATTGGGAATTATTTGCATGACAAATGATGACTTGGAGAAGACTAGACAGCCATTTTACTGAGTCCCCAGCTCACTAGCAGAAACATGAGCTGCACTTGCCAGTGTGTTCAGGGAAATAACAAGACAGTTTAAATCATTATTTTTGCTTGGTATTACCTCAGATGTTTTAAAACATTGGCTAAAAACAAAAACCATTACCTCCTTGGAAGCAGGTGCCTCAGAAACACAGCACACTTGTTGTGACAATGCTGCCGGTACTCAAAATTTTTAGATTACCTCCTTAAGGAGTCCATAGAAATTCTACAAATCTTCTCTCGGCAAATCACTTTTCATAAATTAATTTAAATACATATGCTTTTTATACAAAATAGAAATAATAACTCATGTTCACTGAGTACCTAATACGGGGTATAAATGATATTAAGTGCTTAATGCAAATAATCATATTTAGCTCAATGAGCTAAGTATATTTACTAATATTTAGTTTAAAATGGAGGCTTAGTGGAGTTAAAAATTATTTGTTCAATGCCACAGGGGTCTATCTGCCCTATTCTTAATATTCTTAAATATTTTAAACAGATTGAGTAATAAAAATTTAATCTTAAAATACAATTATGGAATAATGAAACTAATTTCCTAAGGTATTTCTGGAGAACTCCCTTTCCCAATCAAAACAACAACAAAAAAAGAAGGAATTCTAGAAATCTCTGAAATGTGTAGCCTATTAAAAGGTTATTTTGAGAAATAATCTTCAATTAGGTTATATTGTTTGAGTAATGTTCATTTGGCTAATAATTTTAATTATTCTATAGCTATTCATTTTGTTCAAATTGTAAGAATAAAAAATATGATTCTTCCATTCATTTGAGATTTACTCACAAATTCCTTTTTGTCTTCTCTTGATATATGGTCTTTGAAGCAAGTGACTAACTTTATAATTCTTCCACACTACAGAATCTTTGCAGATTGTTACATAGAAGAGATTCAATTAAATCTTATTATTTAGCTAGGTGAAGTTAAAATATTTATTATTTTCAAACATAAAGAAACGCACACACACACACACACACACACACGCACACACACCCCTGTTTATGTACTCTAGGAATGAATCCATTATGCATCTTTGGTATACTGTAATTTCTTTTCATAAGTAAATTTTGCAATGGATAACCAAGACATTATTTAGAAAGGTTGGTAACACAATAAATTTTAATTAATAAAGTGAATATCTTCTAAAATCAATGATTTCATTAAAATGTAAAGCTAGAAAATATCTTTGGGTGCTCATTTGATATTAAGCTGATAATGTCTTGTTTTGTGCAGGGCTCATGATAGAGAAGTTTCATGTATACTTTTCTGCTTCAGGGAGGCTTAGTTATATGAAGACAGAAGGAAGAGATTATCAGTCCAAACAAAACAAAAGAAAATAACTCCGACCCCTCACCCCTAAAAATCTAATTTTCCTCAGCTTTGCCTTTCCCATTTTCATATTCTTGAAAGAGGAGATATTTAATGTACATGCTGCCTGAAAAGTCAGACTTAAAAAAAATCTTGAAAATGTCTGCAGCATTAAAGAAGCTACCAACAGTGTAAACAGTCAATCCACAGAATGGAAAAAAAATTTTGCAAAGTATGTGTTCAACAAAGGTCTAATATCCAGCTTCTGTAAGAAACTTAAACAAATTTACAAGAAAACAAAACCCCATTAATAAGTGGGCAAAGGGCATGAACAGACACTTCGAAAGAAGACATATATGCAGCTAATAATCATATAAAAAAAGCTCAACATCACTAATAATTAGATAAATGCAAATCAAAACCACAACGAAATACCATCTCACATCAGTCAGAATGACTAATATATAAAAGTAAAAAAATAAAATAACAGATGCTGGAGATCTTGTGTAAAAAAAGAACACTTATACACTGTTGGTGGGAGTGTAAATTAGTTCAAATATTATGGAAGACAGTGTAGTCGTTCCTCAAAGACCTAAAGACAGAATAACATTTGTCCCGGCAATCCCATTATTGGGTATATACCCAAAAGAACATATACATTTCATTGTAAGGACATGTGCATGCGTATGTTCATTGTAGCACTATTCAAAATAACAAAAAATCAACCTAAATGCCCATCAATGACAGATTGGATAAAGAAAATGTGATACATATACACCATGGAATACTATGCTCCCATAAAAAAGAACGAGGTTATGTCCTTTGCAGCAGCATGGATGGAGCTGGAGGCCATTGTCCTTAGTAAACTAATGCAAGAACAGAAACCAAATGCTGTGTGTTCTCACTTATAATTGGGAGCTAGATGATGAGAACACATGGACACAGAGGAGAACCACACACACTGGGGACTATCAGAAGGTGGAGGGTGTGAGGAGGGAGATTAGGAAAAATAACTAATGAGTACTAGGCTTAATACCTGGGTGATGAAATAATCTACACAACAAGCCCCAATGACATAAATTTATCTATGTTACAAATCTGCACATGTGCTCATGAACTTAAAATTTAAAAAAAATCTGCAGGACATTTTTATTACCAATTGTTATTAAAATGTGTATTGTCACTGTTTTCAGGTGGTTTTGTGCATGTTTTAAGGATTAAGGTAAACAGATGCTACAAGCCTAGGAGATAATCTAGCTTATTTTTAATGGATACATTTATTTTTAATTACTTGAGATTGCTAATGGTGAAAGCATGATTAGGCACGAATTGGAGTCACCTTTTGGATTATGGAGGAATCAATACATAGAATGACTTTTAACCATGGGCACCTATACAGTTATTTTTTAGAGATTCTTCTAAAAGTCTAGGCTCTATTTAAAAAGATAAATATAAATAAATAAGAATTAGTGCAGATTAGCCAAACATGCTATTGACTTGTTCTATATACCCCAGCCATAGGGCCCTATTAATTCTGGTTGCTTATATTTAGTGCAATTCCAAGGTGTATGACCTAGTTGATCATGGAATAGAATGTTCACTCTATTATTGATCTTCTTTCATAACTGAAATGAGGGTTATGTGTGTTTTGTAAAGATTGTTTAATATGGCTGTACAATATTGAGTACAGTTGAAAGTGGTTTATCTAAAATGTCACAAAGATAATGCAATAAAAATTGTAACTTAATTACGTTAAGGTAACCAGTTAGATTATTGCAACTAGCAGCATTTTAGTGAATGTTTACTTTAAAGTGAAATAATGAGAGATCAGGAAAACTAGATATAGAGTCACTGGTAAATATTTGTTAAAATACTAGCAAGCTGTTAGTATGATTTTTGTGTAATATCCTTGGGTCAGACAAAGCCAGAGATGTCACTTAAAATTCAGATGGAAGTAATTAAAAATATACATAAAATCTGTGGTACAGCCAGACCAGAAAAAAAGGAGAAAGAAATACAGAATTTCATCTTCACAGTTCAGTTTGTAAAATTCAAAATTCAGAAGCATTGCATGAACTATTCAAAAGAATGTCATCATAGTGTCTTCAGAGACAGGCTAGAGGAGCATAAAATGCCATAAAGAAGGCAAAAAATGCAAAGTCATAAGAAAATAAATCAAAGTTAGATAAGTAGGTGGAAGATTAAAGTCAGATGGACTAATTAGACTAATGTGTGACTTGAATATGGAGTATGAAGACTCTAAATCCAAACACCTTTTTAAATATTGAGTCTGTTTAGTGATTATCCAGACTTCAGCATTTTCCAGTTTTACCTTAGGGGAGAAAAAGAAAAGAAAGCTAAAAGAAAAGAAAAATAATCCTAGATCCCTGCCAAACATTTCTGTAGTCTATAGACAATGTTACTTTGCACATATACAAATTCCAGCTTGCCTGGGAAATATAACAGTTTCTTAATTGAGTAAATGTATTCTATCAAAGGTTAACATAATGAACTAAATTGAACATATAGTATTAATATTTTATGTTAAGAGAAAAAGTCTGTATTTTGGGGAAAGTGTTTGGACTGTTTGTATTCTGGGGATATAGTACCATATCTAACCTGTAATTTCAATTTAAAAATGTTTAAAGAAAAAATTAATATTACAAATCAGATTTTAATTTGAAAATAGAGAAATAAATGTACTGTTTGAATCAATAGAGGAATAATTAAGAACATTTACTATATACTATATTTTATTTTTTAGAAATAATTACTTAAGAATTCACTAGATTCCATTTGTTAGAAGAATTTCTGCTAATCTTCTCATTGAATGCATATATTTACATTACAGGTGCTCCAGGCATCCAAGTTCTCATGCAGCCATCCCAAGGGCTGAGGAAATCCCTAAGCTCTATAATTCCTGCACAGCACACCAATATGCTTTTGCATCTACATTTAAAAACTCTCAGTGAGACAGTGAAATTACTTATAAAAATTGAATGTTTAAAATTGAGAATGCAGATTAAATGTTTTGGGAAGCTAAATGTTTTAAATTGGGTGAAATATTAATCAAAATCCACCTTAAAAGTTATTATTAAATATGTACTGGATTTATAAGTAGAGAATGACTGTAAATTAACAAGTTTAATGGGTAACATCGTTACGGGGATTAAAAATACTTTCCTGCCTGAAACAACAGAAAACTTGGACAAGCAATATGAAACAATGGTTCCCAAGAAATTTGACATTAGGGAATGAAGGACAGTGATTCCTAAGAGACAGGAAACAAATGAGAAGAGCCCTTTGATTGCTCCCTTTATCTTCTGGAGAAAGTGCTTGGGTTGTGGCACAGGAAGCACACCCTGAACCAAATCAGCGAAATTTTGCAGAGTGGACAGAAAGGAGAGAGCTGCCCAGAGAAACAGCCAGAGCCCTGCAGAGGGACTCCTTGGAGTTTTCAGTTGAGTTTTGATCAGCAAAAATGTGTGAAGAAACTATTCAAAGCTGAGAAAGAACCATCTGAATGGATTAAAGGGAATAATACCTGGAGCTCACACAGAGTGGAGAACAATGCTGTTCCCAGGAACCAGAGTGGAAAATCTCCTATAGAGTTTCACAGGGCATGAGGTAGATTACTAGGTTTCCTGCGTCAGCAGGGGAGAAAATTAATCCTGGACTAAACCCTGGCCTTGCTAAATAAAGCTTAAAGGATGACCTAAAAGGATCATATTGTTTTCAAGTAATTTAATGGCTTCCCATAACAAAGCTCGAGAATATAAATATATTCAGCATTCTAAAGATAAAATTCACAGTTTCTGGGATTCAATCTAAAATTACCACACATGTAAATAATCAGGAAAGTATTAACCATAATGAGAAGAAATCTCAATCAAAACTGATCCAGAATGATACAGATAAATTATTAGATGAGTAGCAAGAAAACAATAAAAATAAAAAGTCTTTTTGTTGTTTTTTGAGATGGAGTCTTGCTCTGTCTCTCAGGCTGGAATGCAGTGGCATGATCTCGGCTCACTGCAACCTCTGACTCCCAGGTTCAAGCAATTCTCCTGCCTCAGCCTCCCAAGTAGCTGGGATTATAGGTCCATGCCATCTTGCCAGGCAAATTTTTGTATTTTTAGTGTAGGCGGGGTTTCACCATGTTGGCCAGGATAGTCTCTATGTTCTGACCTCATGATCCACAGGCCTCGGCCTCCCAAAGTGCTGGGATTACAGGCATGAGCCACCGCAACCTACCCAGGCATTTTTGATTAAAAAAAAAACCCTCAGCAAATTAGAAACGGAAAGGAACACTCTCATTTTGATAAAAGATTTGTTTGAAAAACCTGTAGCTAATAACCTATTTAAAAAGCTATAAAGGATTTGAGCTGATATTTCATTGAAGATGAGATGCAGATAGCAAATAAGTGTATGAAAAGATCCACAACATTCCTTAGTCATTGGGAAATGCAGATTGAAACCACAAGGAGTAACTTCTACATGCTTAGCAGAATTAAAATTAATCTAAAATTGAAAAGATTGACCATACTACAGAGCCCCCAGTTCACCCTTCACTTTTGTTCTGTGTCTCGATTGAAAACCAGAGTGATTTGACAGTTCTGTAATTCAGGCAGCTGCAGGTTTTTCCCAGCAGCCTCGAACCCAAACCAGGGCCTTACACATTCCCAGGCACTGAAAAGGTATTTAGGTGTTGTTCAAAATACTAAACGAAACTGGCCCCAGTCCTGAGCCAAATTCCTTAAACCGTCATGTAAACTCTATACCCTGAACCCCTCACTGTGAACATACCTAGGTAGAACAATACTTTTCTCTTGCAGTTAATTACTAGGATCTGCTATACCACTGTAATAAGTTCTAAAAGATGCTTTGGACTGATCACCCTGGAGTTTAGTGCCTTGTTCTTTAGAATCCCATTGAACCCCATCTCAGGACAGTTTGGGGATCTCCCTTGTGGGAATTTCCCTTTGCAGCTTCTGGGGTGACTCTAGGTTCGGATTCAGCAGGATGAAACATACAGCAAGTGTTGCTAAAAATGCGTATCCTGGAACTCCCATGAACTGCTAATGAGAATGGTGCAATTGGAAATGGTTAACTTGGGAAAATATTTGGTAGTTTCTTTAAAAATTAAATCATGCATTTGCTACATAACTCTGCTGTAAGAGAAATGAAAGCATATGTACTTGCACATGCTTATATGTAAATGTTTATGTCAGCTTTATTTGTAATGGCCAAAATCTTGAAGCAAAAGCCCCACAGGCAAATAAAAAAAATTTGTGGCATATATATACATGAAAAGTCACTCAGTAATTAAAAGGAATGAATTACTGAATACAAAGAATGAACATACCTAACATGAATAAATATCAAGAATATAATTTTTCATGAAAGGAGCCAGACATCTCTCCCTCTAAAATATATTTAAAAAGAATCTCTCTCTCTAAAGTAGAAAAAAGAGTACATTTTATCTGGTTCAATTTATACAAAATTCATGAGATACAACTAATATTTAGTGTCAGAAAGCAAATCAGTGATTACCTAAGGATGGGAGGAGAGGTCTAGAGGAGAGAGATAAGGAGATATTACAATGGGAATGAGGACACTTTTGGAGATGATGGATCTTGATCTTGATTTTGGTGATAGTTTCCTGGGTGTATATAGATACCAAAACTTATCAAATATACAGTTTACATATATGCAATTTGTTGCGTGTAAATTATACTCCTTATTTTCTTAAGGGAAACTTGAATTCATGAATTAATTACTTTAATATATTGATTATGAATTTAAAAAGTCAAAATATTTCTAAAACATCTCCTCTCTAAGTAAAAATCTGCCAAATGCAACAAAAAGAAATGCATACTTTCAGTCATATATCAGAATTATTAAAACTTTGGATATGGGGTTTAGAAATTTCTCTAATTTTAATAAGTCCCAGTTGATTCTTAACCACTGATGTTTGAAAATCATGCCTTCGAATGATCAAAAGTTTTAGAAATTTGTGCACAAATAAATTTAGCACCTTTTAATTCCTCTAATAAATAATTTTAGCTTAGAAGTTTTTCAATGGATGCATAACGATTAATTTGTTTTGCTTATTTGAGAGAACACGTTCTCTCAAATAAGCAAACATAGCCTTCTATGAAATAAACAAGATATATTCTATGAAATAAGCAATAATAAATAAGCAAACAAACTTATCTGGTATCCTATATTCATGTAGGAAAAACATTAGAACTGATTACCTAAGAAAAGGGAAGGGTGGAAGCAGGGTGAGGGATTAAAAACTACATATTGGGCTTTCTGAGTCCCTGGCCCGTGGGCATCGGGTGTGAGCTGTGCCCTCCGCTCTGAGGGTTTGTGGCCCACTGGCCTTTGCGGTCCCTGCCACCATCGCTCATGCTCCGCGTTGCAGAGAAGATGGTGGGTCGGAACAGTGCCATCACTGCCGGTGTATGTGGGGCCCTTTTTATTGGGTACTGCATCTACTTCGACCACAAAAGACAAAGTGACCCCAACTTTAAGAACAGGCTTCGAGAACGAAGAAAGAAACAGAAGCTTGCCAAGGAGAGAGCTGGGCTTTCCAAGTTACCTGACCTTAAAGATGCTGATGCTGTTCAGAAATTCTTTCTTGAAGAAATACAGCTTGGTGAAGAATTACTAACTCAAGGTGTATTTGAGAAGGGAGTAGACCATCTGACGAATGCAATTGCTGTGTGTGGACAGCCACAGCAGTTACTGCAGGTCTTACAGCAAACTCTTCCACTACCAGTGTTCCAGATGCTTCTGACTAAGCTCCCAACAATTAGTCAGAGAATTGTAAGTGCTCAGAGCTTGGCTGAAGATGATGTGGAATGAGAAACAAATATCAACATAATAAAATCTTAAAAATATTTTTAAAATTCTTGGTAGTTGAGCAGCTCTGGGGGAATAAGGGCAAATATGTTTGTTATGAACTACACTGAAATCTACCAGAGTTAATGTTTACTTTGTGTAAATCCATATTTATTTTTCCCAGTAAAAAGTGTATTTTGATAGAGAGCTTTTCATTTTATAAATACACTACGAGTTACTGAAATATCATAGATTTTGTTTATTCCTGAAACATAGTTAAACTGTATATATGACACGGCTTATGTTAAAAATACGCAGTGCTCGGCCGGGCATGGTGGCTCACGCCTGTAATCCCAGCACTTTGGGGGGCCAAGGCAGGAGAATCACAAGGTCAAGAGATCGACACCATCCTGGCCAACATGGTGAAACCCCGTCTTACTAAAAATACAAAAAAATTAGCTGGCCATGGTGGCACGTGCCTGTAGTCCCAGCTACTTGGGAGGCTGAGGCAGGAGGCTGAGGAAGATTCTCCATGATCAAGTCCCTGCCTGCATCAGCTTGAATCAGGGAGGTGGAGGTTGCAGTGAGCGGAGATCACGCCACTGCACTCCAGCCTGGCGACAGAGTGAGACTCCATCTAAAAAAAAAAAAAAGATTCACAAAAAAAGCCTCTCTTGACTCCACATCCCCCTCTAGCGTTAGACCTCTTTCCTTTATTCTCTCTTTTTAAAAAAAAAAATATATATTTTTTTTATTGCATTTTAAGTTTTGGGGTACATGTGAAGAACATGTAAGATTGTTGCATAGGTACACACATGGCAGTGTGGTTTGCTGCCTTCCTCCCCATCACCTATATCTGGCATTTCTCCCATGTTATCCCTCCCCACCCCTTGCTGTCCCTCCCCTAGATCCCTCCCCTAGATCCCTCCCTACAAACCCCAGTGGTGATGCTCCCCTCCCTGTGTCCATGTGTTCTCATTGTTCAACACCCATCTATGAGTGAGAACATGCGGTGTTTGATTTTCTGTTCTTGTGTCAGTTTGCTGAGAATGATGGTTTCCAGGTTCATCCATGTCCCTACAAAGGACACAAACTCATCGTTTTTTATGGCTGCATAGTATTCCGTGATGTATATGTGCCACATTTTCCCTGTCCAGTCTATCATTGATGGGCATTTGCGTTGGTTCCAAGTCTTTGCTATTGTAAACATGCTGCAATGAACATTCGTGTGCATGTGTCCTTATAGTAGAATGATTTATAATCCTTTGAATATATACCCAGTAATGGGATTGCTGGGTCAAATGGAATTTCTATTTCTAGGTCCTTGAGGACTCACCACACTGTCTTCC
>CAUYLG010058043.1:0-34175 GCA_963573385.1 Cacajao melanocephalus
GAGACTGAAGCAGGAGAGTAACTTGCACCCAGGAGTTCAAGACCAATGTGGGCAAAAAAATGAGACCAACCCCATCCAACCCCATCTATACCCATATATATATATATATATATTTTTTTTTTTTTTTTTTTTTTGAGACAGTGTCTCACTCTGTTGCCAGGTGCCAGGCTGGAGTTCAGTGGCACAATCTTGGCTCACTGCAACCTTCGCCTCCCGGGTTCAAGCAATTCTCCTGCCTCAGCCTGCCGAGTAGCTGGGACTACAGGCCCACACCAACACACCCAGCTAATTTTTGTGTTTTTAGTGGAGACGCGGTTTCACCATGTTGGCCAGGATGGTCTCAATCTCTTGACCTTGTGATCCGCTCGCCTTGGCCTCCCAAAGTGCTGGGATTACAGGCTTGAGCCACTGCACCTGGCCATATATATATATTTTTAATAGCCAGGCATGATCATGTACATCTGTAGTCCCAGCCACACAGGAGGCTGGGGTGGGAGGATTGCTTGAATCCAGGAGGTTGAGGCTGCAGTAAGTCATGACTGTGCCACTGCATTACAGCCTGGGTGATAGAACAAGACACCATCTATAAAATTTTTAAAAATAAATAAATTGAGAAAGCAAACTCAGGTTTTAGGAAAGAGTTATTTGGGGGTTGTATCATACAGTATACACCTAATCATATACCATTGTCACATTCTCATTTTATTTCATGCCACCAACTTAGAGTTACTAGGATCTGCAGCTTCTTACTGGTTGGTTTCTTTTGGCTATGGGAGCCTGCTTTCCTATCTGCATGGCAGAATGGAAGTGCTGTAGCACTATCCCCACACAGGAGCAGCTACTAAGCAATGATGGACAAGAGTTGTGTAAATATCTCAGCTCTTTCACCCCTCCAGTGTGGTAACTGTGAGGCCAGTATCTGTACTCTGCATCAGAGTTCTCCAGTAGGATTCAGCTCTAGTTACCTTGAGTGATAACTTGCTTGATCACACACCAGTTTTCAGATTCCCCCATTTTCTGTCTCATTTTGCTATGCACTTACCACCATTCAATGAGATCACTTCCAAATATATAACTTACAATCAGGTTATTTTTTGTAGAGTCTTGTTCTGAAGCAATCTAAACTAAAACAGGTTAAAATTATTCTGGGTTCTTGTTTTCCAGGGAGAAACTGGGAGCACTGTGATTCTAGAGTTGTTTAAGGGGGAGCCTTGGTCACCCTGGGTCTGGAATGTGGCCGGGGAAATGGCTCTATGTTTATATTTTGTTACAGGAGTACCAGTTAAGAGTGGCCATACATATGACCCATACTTGTCTGGATGTAAAGTTCCTTTTGATTCAATTTACAACAAGGAGATCAAATTTCTGGGAAGAACATGTACCAATGGTGTTCCCCCGACGCCTCCTACCCCAGAATACTGGAAAGCAATTGGAGCATCGGGGTCAATGCATTGCTGTGAATTAGACTCAAACTTCCAAAACATTATTCTCACATGACAGTCTTGACCAATTTGGATTGTAGTTGTTTTTAATAAGGCTGATGGTGGTCAGTGCACAATCCACCTCATGGAGAGGCTTTCTCTTTAGAACGTGCATATCTATCACTGGTGAATGCCATGGAATTCAGAGATTCTCCAAGCTTTTGTTTTTCACGCTAGATTGGCCAAGTACATTATATACTTTCTTTTTTTTTCTTTTTGAGACAGAGTCTCACTCTGTCACCCAGGCTGGAGTGCAGTGGCGCAATCTCAGCTCACTGTAACCTCTGCCTCCTAGGTTCAAGCAATTCTCTTGCCTCGGCCTCTTGAGGATCTGGGATAACAGGCATACGACACCATGCCTGGCTAATTTTTGTGTTTTTAGTCGAGACAGGGTTTCACCATATTGACCAGGCTGGTCTCTAAATCCTGATCTTGTGATCCACCCACTTCAGCCTCCCAAAGTGCTGAGATTATAGGCATAAGCCACCGTGCCCGGCCCAGTATATACTTTCATAACCATCACACAAGGGAGGACATAACAGGTTATATCCATCTGAAGACACTTGAAGGAAACTCACGATGATCTGTATAAATAATGGAAATAGGTCAGGCACGGTGGCTCACGCCTGTAATTCCAGCATTTTGGCAGGCCGAGATGGATGGATTACAAGGTCAGGAGATCAAGACCATCCTGGGTAACACAGTGAAACCCCATCTCTACTAAAAATACAAAAAATTAGCCAGGCATGGTGGTGTATGCCTGTAGCCCTAGCTACATGGGAGGCTGAGGTAGGAAAATCACTTGCATGCGGGAGGTGGAGGTTGCAGTGAGCCGAGATCAGGCCACTGCACTCCAGCCTGGGTGACAGAACAAGACTCCATCTCAATAATAATAATAATAATGGAAATAAGGAAGGATAATGGGATTATGAACTTCCCACTATTATAAGCACTGTGTAGACTAAGATTGCACATTCTTTGGTATCAACATAGGACATAATTTGGCTACCAATGTCCTTTTATGCATCTCCTGGCACCAAATTCTAGTGAAACTGAACCACCTATTGTTAATAAATATATTTTACATTTCTCTGATACTCTGCATTTATTAAAACTTATTTATCCATATCACATGTATGTGTCATATATATATATATATATATATATATATATATTCAAATTTTACCTATTAGTAGTCAACCCTTAGGTGAAGAAATTTTTGATACTTATATCAAATATTTGTTGAACATTTATGGTGTGTCAATCACTGACTTAAGTATGAAGGAAAAATCAATAAATGGCAGAAGTTCCTTTGGTTCATGGAACTTACAGTCCAAATGTGCACAAAATTAACAGATACTTATTATTAAAGGCAATTTTGGCAAAAATCAACACTATACAAAATGACAAGTATTTAAGCCAAAGAAAATTTCCTCTAAGTCTTGTTATTGCCAACCTTCTTGATAAATTTGGTCCATATAATTTACAATATTCTAAGTTAAAATAATTATTAGTTTGGTATTAACTAATTATCTAAATGCTTTATTACAATGTAACTTAGCTCCTGTCTAAGAACTTGATCTTCTGCCAGGATCCCCATAACCTCTATATGTTGATCAATCTGAACCAATTCTAGTTCCTAGAATAATCTTTCCTTTATTCCTCTCTATCTTTGTAATTGCTATTTCTCCTGTTTAATTTCAGTGATGTCCCCTACCCTATTGTCTTCTTGGCAAACAACCATTCATCATTCAAGACCTCAAGCAAACATTACTTACTAGATTGCATACTGCTCACTTCCCCTGTCATATCCATTTTCTTCTGCCCTTTAAGCACTTTCCACATCCATAATTTCATTCACACTACCCATTGCATAGCTCATCATAGCACATGCAACAGTCATTTGGAATTATGTGCAAGTTTTGTTCATTCTTAAACTATCAGTTGCTTAGAATGAGACTTCTCGAACGTTAGTGTGCATAGGGGATCACCAGGAATATCTTGTTAAAATATGTATTCTGATTCAATAGATCTGGGATGGAGTCTGTGATTCTGCATTTTTAGAAAATTCCAAGGTAATGGTGATATTTGATGCTACTGGTCCTGGACCACACTTTGAGTAGTGAGACTTTAAAAGTTACTTATTTCTGTTTGTTTTTCACCTGCCTGGCATTGAATTTGGTGCTTTATTAGGTACATCAGTGTTTTTATATAAATAAACAGTTTGATTGGCATGCTGTCATCCATTCATAAATCTCCAATGCCAAATGGTAAAACCCCTTGGAATTCTTTATTTTCTCTGAGACTTTCTTGAATATTGTATGCACATGAAGCTTTCTCTAATCAGAAAGATATAAAATATGTTGATAAAGTTGTAGCTGAGATTTGCAAAGTGACTGGTGAGAGTTATAAATTAAAAGGTAAAATGTTTCTGACACATTCAAATTTTGAAGCCTAGTCATATTTTAAAGAAACACACAAATATCCAATACTATAATTAAATTTTAATTCATAAAAAATAATCAACTCCCTACAGGAACAGAACATTTTCAGTTAAAAAGCTACTTATCATTTCTATAGCCATACAATGTTGAATGCGCTGTTTGATCTTTTAACTTTATTTTAAAATATTCACAAAATAGTGGTAATTAAATTACATTGGTGCCATGGTAACCACTGCATTTAAATATGCCTAGACCCTGTGCTCTATCATTTTGCTGGGAAAAACAGGTTTCTATTCTGTGACAACCACAAACTGTGGGTGTTCAGATCAACCTCCATCAGCTAGTCAGAATAAGATAAGACTATATGACTAAAGTTAGATAGGGATGGCTGGAAGATGAATCATACAGCAGCATAGAAGCTACCTTGGACTGAGCTTCAAGAGTCCCAGTTTTAGTTTGGGCTTTCCAACTGACTAGTTGTGCATTTTTAGATAAATTGCTTAATTTCTCTTAGTTGCAAACTCCTCATGTGTAAAATGAAAAGGCTGAACACAGGACCAGATGTTCTGAAATTCAACCTAGCCCTTTTTTATTCTATAGCGTATTTATGATTTAATAAACACTACTGATTTTAAAGAACACTTCATAGCATGTAATTTTTGTACGAGTTTCCTAGAGCTGCATGAAAAAGTACCACAAACTGGATAGCTTAAGACAACAGAGGTTTATTTTCTCACAGTTCTAGAGATGAAAAGTCCAAAATCAAAATGTTGGCATGGCCATGCTCTCCTAGGAGCTTTTTGGGGAGGATGCATTCTTGCCTTTTCTAGCTTCTGGTAGCTCCAGACATCACTTGGCTTGTGGCAGCAGAAACCCAATCTCTGCCTCTGTCTTTACATGGCCATTTTCCTTTTGGATCTGTCTTCCCCTAGTCTTTTAAAGATGGCAGTTGTTTTGGATTACGGGTCCATTCCACTATAATATAATCTCACTTGAACTTAACTAATTACTTCTGCAATGACTCTTTTTCCAAATAATATCATTTTGAGGCACTGGGGATTAGGAATTCAACATCTATTTGGGGGGTACAAAACTTACTCCATAACAGCTTCCTTTTGTGAAACACGAATAATGTGTGTCTTTCTTCCAGGCTACAATCTGCTTAGAAAATAAAATCAAAATCATGTGAGTCTTTACATATCATTTTCATCTCTACGGTATTGCATTGGGGAAAGGAGATCAATACAGTAGTTCTGCCATAGTATCATGACTATAGTGGTACTATTTTATGGAAGGATACCTAGGAAACGTGATAGAAGCATTTGTCAGTGTTTGAAGAGTATGCAGCATACTTTTGTGATGTCCTGCACAGCAATGTCTTGGCCCACCTGGTTTCATCACAACTGAGGTGTACAATCCATGCGCTGTTGCCCATTGTCCATAAAACACATTCACCATAGGGTCTCATCTTTCTGGTTTTTCTTCTCATAGTTTTAGAAGGCTGTTCAGCCATGCCTGGGAGCAAGCCAAAAGGAAGTTAATAATTTCCATTACAGCTCTCCAAAAATGGGGAATGTGAGTCAAAGTACAAATATATATGTCTATCCTCTAATGAGATAATCAGAGCAAATCAACTCATAAATACATCATCCATTGTCTTTGAGTAAGAGTTTGTTTGTTCCCCTCACCTCTGCCTCCCATTTTCTGGCTCTTTTTGCCATCTCCTTTATTCCTGTTTACTGAGATGACCTCCAAAATAAACTTATCTTTCTCTAAGAGTCTATCAACATATCTGTGGGTATTTGCTTTAGGAAAACCCAAGTTAAGGCAGAGTACCAAGCATATGAAAAAAATAGAATGTGCAGAGACCCTTCCTTGTGAAAGAGAAAGGCATTGCAGCAAGGGTACTATAGAGAGGAGTATTCGCAGATGAGGCATGATTTAAAAAGTTCATATATGCCTAAATATGAAAATAAGGGGGGTTTTCAACCTAGTCTTCATTTAATAGAGACCATATAAGTTTTTTATGTAGATGGAAGCATGATGTGATCTGTGTTTTAGAGTAATAAGAAAAGACACGAGAGGCAGGGAGACTAGTTGGTATGATGTTGCAAGAGTTCAGTCATGAAACAGTAAGGACATCAATCAGAGGAACCAGGACTAAAGGTTATCCGAGGCTATTTCATATTGATAGAATTTATTGACTGCACAGTTTTTTTTAAATTTATTATACTTTAAGTTCTGGGGTACATGTGCAGATTGTACAGGTTTGTTACATAGGCATACATGTGCTGTGGTGGTTTGCAGCATCCATTGCCCCGGCATTTACATTAGGTATTTCTCCTAATGCTATCCCCTCCTCAATCCCCCTATTCCCTGCTATTCCTCCCCTAGCCCCCCACCCCCCAGGCCCTTCCCTGTGTCCATGTGTTCTCATTGTTCAACACTCACTTATGAGTGAGAACATGCAGTGTTTGGTTTTCTGTTCTTTCCTTAGTTTGCTGAGAATGATGGTTTCCAGTTTCACCCATATCCCTGCTAAGGGCATGAACTCATCCTTTTATATGGCCACATAGTATTCCATGGTGTATATGTGTCACATTTGCTTTATCCAGTCTATCATTGATGGGCATTTGGGTTGATTCCAAGTCTTTGCTATTATGAATAGTGCCACAATAAACATATGTGTGCATATGTCTTTATAGTAGAATGATTTATAATACTTTGGGTATATACTCAGTATGGGATTTCTGGGTCAAAAGGTATTTCTTTTTCTAGATCCATGAGGAATCATCACACTGTCTTCCACAGTGGGTCTTGGAAGGTTGAAATTGTTACTGCTGTGTGATATTTGAATATCTTAGTTGGTAATGTTATAGATCTTTAGATGTTGAGAATTCCTGAGATGGTACATATTTGAATAATAATTCCCAAAAAGGAGACTTCAAAAATCTTCCCCTTATGGTTCTACTACCGCCCAGGGGACTAATGGCTTAATACAGTTTGACGGTCATTACGGTTATGGTAAGACTTCAATTACGAGCAGACTGAAGATAGTCTGTGAAACATTCATTCTGAGATTCAGGGTGGAGATTTGCTTCAAGTATCAGAATGTCAAAAACAAATAATGATTCTGCACGTCAAACCATTTTTCTTCTCTACGTTGACCTAAGGGGTCATGACTTTATTGAGGATGATTGTAGTAAAAAGAGTCAAGTCCATTGCATCTTCTCAATAACCTTTGTATAACTTAGTGTAGAGTTTATGTAAGGTTGAGGCATGAGGAGATACATGCAAAGAAGGGAGTAGTTTATTAGAAGAAAACAAACATAGGATGTGGAATAAGGTAAACTTAAATTCAATCCTGGGTCTGCTTCTCCTGAGCGATATGATTTACACAAGTTATTTAATATTTCTCAACATAGGCTTTCTTAGCTGCAAAACAGGGACACTAATGCTTGATCTGATCCATCACAGGGCTTGTTAGGAATATTTAAATCAGGCAGACTGTGTGAAAGCGGCTAAGAGGTCACCTTCTGCATAGTAGGCGCTCATTATAATTGTTAATTCTGAATAACATGCCACATTTTACAAAGGGTTTAGAAAGACTGAGTTTTATTTTGAATTGAATGTTGTGGCATGTTGGGAATTTTTGTCTGTCTGACTTCTATTAAATTTAGAAGAAGGTAATTGTAGTCAGAGAGCCAAAGGTCTTTGGGGCACACCATATTGTCCTTCTATGGCCTGCAAACAATGTTAGTACCCAGTAGTGGCCAATGTATTCCTCACAGTGGTGTTAAGTCCATCATGCTAGATGAATTTCAATGGAATATGGTTCTTGAAAAGAGGTCACAGCAGTATCTTAATGTGTTGCATCAAGCAAAGTCACGAGAGACTAACTGGAAATACAGGCGCAAGGTATTTGATCATGATGTAACATTTGGAAATATAATCTGCAAGCCTCTGGTCCTTCCACCAGCTTTTTCAAATAAACAAGATAATTAGGATTATTTAAAGTTTGTGGTCTGGTTCGTCTCAGATGGCCCCAATAATGGGGCATCCATGCATACTCCTTGAAGTGACAATTTCTACTATTTGTACCTACCAAACTTAAAAATCGTTTTTTTCTTTCTAACAATCATGAAGAGATGGAAACATTAAGTATAGTCTAAGTAAAGTATTATACTAACCCTGATTTTAGGGGGCAAATCAGGAGGTTTGCAAACTGTATAGTAAGCTTAAACCATATAGAGCTTTATCATTTATATTAGGTAAACAAAATGATTATTGTTTTTGAAGCATTTCATTTTTTACAAATTATTTCTTATACTTTATTTTCTATGAGAAAATTAGAATTTTTATTATTTCTATTTTGTTAACCAAGAAACTAGGGCTCAGAACATTAAAGTGAATATGCCAATACCCTTAACTGCCTCACCCCCCTTCTCATTTTAAGGTCTTAACACGTGCCGTTTTCTCTTCGTGGAATTTGCTCCTGTTCTTTGATCTCCTACCAATGTTCCTTTTTGCATAGTTTCCACCTTCTGAGCCTTCAGATTTCTACTTAAATCTTACAGCCTCAGGAAGTTGTCATTTTCTACAAATCCCTACAATTTTACCTCTGCCATTTTTACACATGCATATAATACTTATCCTTCAAATACTCATTCATGTAATATTTATTCTTCAAATCCACATTCACATAGTACTTTTTCCTTCAAAATGTAATTATGCCACATCATTACATCATTATTGGAATATGTGTTCACTTTTCAATCATAAGCTTCATGAGTTCAAGCATTCTGTATGTCTTATTATCTGCTGTAGCTCAGAGCCCAAATTAGAGTGAAACCCATAACAGATGCTGAAAATGTATTTGCTGCATAAGTGAAGGGAACTTCAAACCATATAGTCTACGTGGATTCTTGTTCTATAAGTGAATTAGTAGAACTTTAATGGCATTTCCCATTTAAATCCTAAGAGAACTGCAATATTTGAAGTATGCTAGTGTCCATTCTTCACTTCATCACCATTTAGGAAAGATTATTAATGCATCCCACATTTTAGAAAAACAATTTCTTATATATTATCTCATTTTAGACCTCTCTAAAATACCAGAAAGAATCCAGGAAACTAACTACTACTCACTATTTTTAGAGGAAAAAACTTCAGAATATTTATGTTTTGTGTGTGTGTGTGTGTGGTGTGTGTGTGTGTGTGTGTGCATGTTTATGTGTGTATGTGTGTGACAGAGAGAGAGAGAGGGAGAGAGAGAGAAGGGAGAGAGACCTTTCCTAAAGTAAGGTAACATATTTTACAAATAATATATTCATCTTTTTTATAGGTCAACTTGTTCTCTTTATATGAGTCATTAAGATTTAATTAAAATAAGCCTATATTATGCTAAAATAATCTTTGAACGCATTTCTTTTTGAACATAGGTACAGGATGAATTTTTTTCTTCAGGGATCAGGAAAAGCTGGTAAAAGTTCATGAACTGGCTGGGACAGGGTCTGTAAGTTGTTCCCAAATTTTTATTTTCAGCTACTTTCTCAATAAAACAACATCCATGTTAGCTGGCCACCAAAGATGAAAATTTTATTTTTATTATACATATATGTGCTAATGTAAGTAAGTTATGATAAAATGGAATCTAGGTATCTCTGGAAAGTGCTTTCAAAGTGAACATGCATTTATTTTCTCTTTCCAGTTCTCATGGTTGGATCTTGAGCAACCATATTGATCCACAGGACAAGAAGGTGTTTAGTATATATTGACAATAATATGATCATGAGTGAGAAAAAACCAGGACTTTGATATCCATGGACCCATCTCATCAGTCCTAGACTCTTCATCTTCTTTTAAAAAAATTATTATCTAGACATTTTTTACGTGTGAATAAAAAAAGTGTCAGTCTTGTTTAAGCCTTTTTTTATTTGCTGCTGAATCTAAATCTAATGATAGAATAGTCAGTTATGAAATAAAAACCAGCGCAGCCCACCATTGCCTTGAATATTCCATCATTCTGAAGACTGGCAAATCCTGGAATTGTTAGTGACTGCTGCTTTTAAAATTTTACCTGGCCTTCCCAAGATATGAGTCTGATATAGAAATACCAGATAATGATCCTTTTTTTTTTCTAGAATATATGCTACTTGGGAGCTTTCAGGGCTCTGAACATGATACCCCCAAATAATGCACCTTGACAACTGAGAAAACTTCAAAAGCAAGAAAATCACTCCTACCTTCTCCCACCTTACTCCCCTGAAGCATGGTCATAAAGGACTTCTCTTATTTCCCCTGAAATTAGATCAAAAGACCCTTATTCCAGAGGGGTTCTTTCCTATACCTGACACCAAAAAGAATCTGAAGAAATAGGACTGGCTAAATGTCCCTCATTTTATCACTATTAAATCATATCCCCATTTTGTTCAATCACAATTCTACATGACTGGCCACAAAAATACAGTTTTCCCTAGGTCTTGGGTCTCCATTTCTGAAGTCTCTCATGCCACATAAATCTTCACTTAAATAAATTTGTTATGCTTTTCTGTTATAAATCTGTCTTGTTAAAGGAGCATGATCCATGAACCTTACTATAGGTGAGAAGATATTACCTTTTTCTTCTACAGAGCCCTAGCTGGAGGTGGAGTCTACAAAAGCAGTTTGGGGTCAGGCAGTGCCTTTTAAGCCCTGCTAAGGAACTTGGAACTCTCCATCATAAATAGACCTACAATAAGAATTAGAGGTCTGTCTCATATCATTGTGGAAGATTTCAGTGAGTTTGTAAAAATATCTTCCTGGTTCTAGCCTATGCTTACTTACATCATTCAGCCCAAAGGAGAATGTTTTTATTCTTTCTTGAAATGCAGACATTCTGCAATTGTGCTTGCCTGCTAAAAGCTGACATGAGAGTTAATTGTTATTTATATTGATAGCAGTCCAAAAATCAATCTAATCCCACTTCCTCTTCTCCTGAGTGGCTACTGAAAATGTGACACACAGGAAAAGTCTAATTTAAGAGAGGCACTTGTCAGAATATCGAGCATCTTGCCCTAAGGATATTATCAACTCTAGAGAATTTAGTCTCCTGATGTAATATGTCTAACTTGTCTCATTCGCTGACTATGTTGACATGTAATGCATGGCAGAAAAATGGAAAGGGAAGGAAGTTGAAGGAATTCTTATAACTTATTGACAGTATGTTCAGTGCTATACAAAACCAAGAAGAAAGGGATTTTTATTTTTCCAACAAAGATTGAGAACTGTGAACAATCATAAAAGGAAAGAATATATTTGGTCCATTAGGTTCTTTCAGCTGATTATTCAATGATGTGCATCCAATGGCATTCCTGCAAAAATAAATAATCCCTAGGGACCCTCACCTAAAGGGAGAGTGACGCTTCCTGTGGCAGAAACACACTAGGTTGCTTAGCTGTTATGATAAAATATTCTTTCTTTTCCTCATTGTCCACAGAGCTGAGAGCCAAACATTTGTAGAAGGGGACTGAAGTTAGAATTAAGTTGCTATCCATGGTGGAGATCTGCTAAAACATGGAATAACAAATTACCTCTATCTAGCTATCTACCTGGAATATTCCCAGAGAGGAGAACACTTCTCTAGAGATATTTGTGTTTTCTTCTTACTAAACTATTGTTGCAGTTCCATTTTACATACTGGACTTTCTGGTTCCTAGTGAATGAGAATTGTGTTTTTTGTGCTTGGTAATCACTTACAGGATATCGTGATAGACAAAGGAAAAGAAAGTAAGCTTTTTTTTTTTTTTTTTTTTTTTTTAGCTTTGTTCTGTATCATGGAATCTGTGACTCTGATATGCTAAATCAACAAGGAATTCTTAGTTCTTCATGTCTAAGACTGAATTTGGCCATGAATGCTGTCTTTCAAATCTGGCTCTTGAATGTGAGTCTTTTAAATTGATTTATAATCTTGAGCTTTCCCAACATCGGCGGAGACTTGGTTCTCAATAATTCCAATTTCAATTGCTTCAGTTTCTACTTAGCACCATTGCCTTGAATATTCCATAATTCTTAGGACTGGCAACTCCTGGAATTGTTACTGGCTGCTGTTAACTTTTAAACTTGCACCTGGCCTTCCTAAGATATGGGTCTGCTATTATTGCTAAATCACAGTGCCAGGTGACACTAAGTATGTGGTCTCTTCCCAAGTCGTATACTATCATGTCAAAATCTAGAGATAATGTTAGTATAACAGGTAATAATAGGGGCAATATTGCAACTGAGGATTGAGAGAATCTAAAAAGTTAAAATAGAGATAGGGACTTCTGAAAGGCCAGAAATAAGGAAAAATCTGAAAACGAGAACTCTAGAAATAGCTTAAGACAAGTTGAGAACAAAACAAAGTAAGTAATAGAAGCTGTTAGATTAGAAAGCATGCTGTTTGTCAAAAGCCAAGTGAACTATAAAAAAAGATAAACAGAAAGGCATAGGCAGCAATATGATCTTAAAAACAGTGGAGTTCTCTTTTGCCAGAAAACCACTTATGGAGATTCTAGTCGACTAAAGTCAATGGCAGAGCTTGCAAGAGGGGTTGGTTAATTTAGGGGGTAATAAGTTATGTAATAGATTTGCATACTGTAGTACAGAATTAAAGCTAAAGAAATCAAATTCTGAAAAAAAAATTGCAGACTTCCCTTTGATGAAACTCTTTATTTATAGGTACTACTACATACCAGCACTATTCTTCACACAGCAGCATCAAAGATAGTTAAATAACAGGGCCTGGAATGTAGGAGCTAATGATATAACTCGGGGAAAGGTCTTGTTAGAAATTAGCAACACGTTTCTGTGACCACAATTTAAATTTCCTAATATTCCTCAGTAGTTTGTGTAGCGATGGATTTGTGATAACTCTGAATGGAGAATTAAGTAATATTAGTGAGAACTAAAAAAGATTTGAATTAAGGCATGCCAGATTGGGGGTGTAGGTATGTGTCCCATTTGAGAAGCATTATGAGATTTATTTACTTTAAAGAAAAGAAAAAAGAGGGAATGACATCCATGTTTTGTACCTGGAAATGGCTGACAGTATTATCTGAAAAAGGGACTAACGGAGAGGAAGATTTTTCTTTGTGTTGGAGTGGGTTGGGGTAGCAGTTCTGAGCAGCTGAAGTTTATCGTGACTCAATTACTTGTCATCTTTATGTAGTTGTCAGGAAGGTAGATTTGTCACTCATATGTGGTCCATGTGGTTAGTAGTACAATTCCGACTGAAAGAAAAATTCCTTCTTTTTCTTTTGCCATTTTAACATAAGGAAACTGATTAATCTATTAATGTATTTATTTGTTAGCCTCATACTCATTGAGCTCAAAGAAATAACAACCAAATAAAAACCCTACTCCTCTGCAAGCAGAATAATCTGATATTGATTTTAAAAAATTGTCCAAAGAGAGACAATAACTTCTTTTATAAATCATTACAAGAGTAGTTTGTGATCACATCTATATAAGTGGAATAAAATGAAAAAAACATAACAAGTATCCAGATAAATGTTCTAAAAATATATTGGTTTAATTACCTGGATCATTTAAGAGTTCATTGCTTTAAATACGTTCGATTGTACCCAACCAAGTGTTATACTTGCATCAACAAAAGATTTGGTGTCAGAAAAAAGCTGAGTTTCAATCTGGTGTCTTCCAGCTAATAACAACTACTATTTATTGTATTATTTGATTCCAATAGAACTAATTTACTTATCAAGAAAATTTAAAATATATATTAGTAGAGCACACAGGGCCACAGTGTATCTTATGTCTTAAGCACTATTCTAAACATTTCAAACATATGCAATCATGACTTCAACCTGTTGAGGTAGCAACTCCTACTATTCCCATTTTAAAGATGAGAAAATCAAGGTATAAACATTAGACAAATTTATGAAGTTACTAACCGATAAGTTTGGAAAACTAACTCCACGGAGTATTTGCCAGAAGAATGCAAAATCCTTTTATTTTGTGAGAGAGTGTATACTTCTTGAAGGCAGTGATACCTTACCTTTTGGTTACTTCTTTATACCACTCCAGATTCTTGTAAAGTATTTTTTTAGAGATGAAGTGGAGCTAATGATTACTAGAAGAATAAATGCAGATCAGATTTCCAAAATATTAAGTTAGTCTATTAGCAGTCCTTCTCTTGTTCAAAGATTTGTTTATTTTCTGAATATAAAAATAATAGGAAACTATTTTGGACTATTAAAATAATAAAGGTAATATAATTTAAAGAGAAAATAAGAATGATGCCCCCATTTAGTCTCATCTATAACAGTTGCTTAGAGAGATTTCCAAATTTCAGTTGCTTAACACAAGCAAAGATTATTTCTCACCCAAATAAAGTCAAAGTGGGTATTACTGATTAATGAAGTCACATCTACTTTATTGGTGATAACTAGTCTTATGTTCCTGCCTAGATTCAGGATGAAAGAGGAGCACAGATCTTTGTTGGACAGCTGTACGTCTGCATAGTTTCTTAAGGCTGAGATCTTACTGCATATTTTATTACTGTTGTATCATCAGCAGAGACTTACTCTTCTGAAGATGTGTCTACATGAACTATAGCACCCATGTACTTTTTAATACAGAGCAGCAAACATTTTTTTAAAGTACCTATGATGCGCTTAGTACTATACTCAGCACTTTGAGGAATATGTAATATATAGGATATGGACTCTTAATGAATATTATTATAGTGCCATCAATGAGTGAAATAGTAAATAGACTAAGAAGAATGCAGTCAATCCCACACTCTGTAATCAGGGCAAAATTTTCCAAGTAAGTTACTAAGGAAGGCACCTTACAGAACTTGAAATATGAATAGACTGTAGGTAGGCCATAGAAAGGAGAAGGAAATTTCAACATACAGAGGATAGAGGAAAATCATACATCATAGCTTAGCTCTTTCAAAAATCACCACTGTTAATCATAAGCCAAATATTATATGAGATTTTTACATATAACACTTTTTATAAATGACAGAAGGCTTTTAGCCAGCTGGTGATAAAACTGAATTAATTAAAATTTACAAGATCTTTGAGCATTCCAAGCACTGTACATTGCTCTTGTTTTGAAAAAGATCGGTATAATTGGCACGATTTCATCATTTCATCCCATGAATATAAGGAAATGCCTTTCTAAGAATGTTTTGCTGTGGTATTTATTTCAACTGTTTTTTGTTTTTTTGTATCCATTTAGTTTAACATTTAGAGAGAACTTGATGTTATCAAAGAAAACTAGCACAAATCACAACTCTCAACTAATAATTTTAAGCTTTAGCAGACTAAGATGGATGACTTCATCATTGAATAAATCATTACTGATCATAATTTGTGTTTGTACTTGGACTGTGCAGTTGAGACTGGCAGCACTACAGCCTGCCCAGAACTAATTGCTATAAATCTGCCAGATGTTGTAAAAATCTGGACACATTTGTGATAAAGCCGAATGGTGCAAATTTGGTATGAAGCAAGAAGTGCATGATTTAAGGGTGTAATCTGTATTTCTGACATTATAGGTCAAAGATATATAGTAAGTATAGAGAGCCTTTATTAATATTGTAAAAGGTTATTTCCCTCTGCACTAAAAATCTTTTTTTTTTCTTTTATGTCTTGATCCTAATAGATCTGAGCTTGGCTGTAAATTTCCATGCTCCCACAAATGGCATTGGTCTGTAGAAAACAAGAAACTGAAGTTTACATTAGAACACTGTTTTTCTTATTTCAGACATTAATAGAGACACCTGCCTTGTTACACACAAAAGTGCATAATAAAATGAATGTTTCTATTTGTTAAGAGTCCTAAGATTATTAAGACAGAAATAATATGTTAGCAGGAAAAAAATGCTTTGGAACTTTCTGATTCACTTAGAATTAAGCTTCATATCACCACATTAAATAAAAAGCAAACATTACTTAGAGGTTATGGGTATCAATATTTCCATCTATGCATTGTTATGGTAATAAAGCCTTTTAGTCAAGGAAAATATGAAGCCATAAAACTTAACACTCTATTTGAGGAACAATTACAGCAAATTATAAGCAATGGGGTTGTACAAAACTGTAATGAATAAAATTTTAAAGTATAATAATAGAGTATAAGCATTTATATAGCCGATACTATCCATTTATTTTGTCAATCTTTCTAAAGATAATTACCAAAAAAAAGCTGGATTCCTGAAATAATTATCATGTTGATTACTTAGAAGGATAGGCTTCAAATAATTTTGTGATGAAGGATTTTTAATAGAATTCTGGTATAAAATATCACATTTTCTATTCCATTCCAGTTAATACAATAGCGAATCTGTTTCATGCTTCAAAGTAACTGTGTGTATATGTGTGTGTATATTTAATTATTTTTCAAGGCAAATATATATTTACTATTAAGTATTTTTGACTAAATATTGCAAAAGTTTTATAGATCTTTAACCATTTTCCTTGTAATATTTTCTAAATTAAAATCAATACATTTTGAAATCTACTAAATCACTAAATTCACATATATATGAGTTTTTAAATATGGTCTGTAAAATTCATCCCAATAAGCGCTTTCCAATGTACATTTTCATCAAAAAAGGAAAGCAATGGGTCATCAACCATACATTTATATTGTAAATGAATTAAGTGATGTGTAATATATAATTGTTGATTAAATCTCTTTATTAAAATTATTTTCTCAACCTTCTTAAGCTCTGTTTGGTAATATGAGTAATATTAATATTTAATTAACATTTAATTATATTCTTTCTATTTTTGATGAAAATTTTATTGATAACCCAATTTATTTGACTATCACTGCACATTTTAAGCATATAAGATACATTTATAATCTGCTTTCATATGTAGTATGCTTGTTTCCCCATTTATTCTTTTTAAAAAGACATTTTCTTTTTCCATCTATTCATACATATTATTTTGGATGCTTTGCAGTTAATAATGAGATATGTTTGTCTGTTGTTGGTTTACTTAATAACTTTTCAGCACAGCCATATGAAAACCTCTTTACAGTGGGAGAAAAATTAGAATTACTTAAATAAATGTACAGAGAGTCATTCTAAACCTCCAGAGGATTCTATAAGGTCTGTAGTATTCTGTATACATCCTTAGTGATTGCATGACTCCATGAATGCAATGCAACAGCATGGTATAGACATGAAATTGACTGCCTGCCTTACCCCTTTCATACTTCTCTGATATGTACCATGCACATAGCAATTACTAAAATGGTAGGCCTGACATGTTTTTAAAACTTGCGTCACTGGCAAGCACTGATTGGATTAGAAATAGACACCTGTGCACCTTATAGTCTAAATACTGAGTTAGTTGATTTTTACTTAAAAGTTAAGAGAACTAGTGTCTGTGTTTAGGCAGTATTATCTATTGAGATGGGATAAGACTTAGAACCTTGGGAACCCACTTCGGTTTTCTGTTCCTGCTTTAGTTTGCTAAGGCAATGTTGGAGAAGAAACTATTCGTAAGCAGATTAAATTTTTATTCTGGGATCAGACCTACACAAGAGAGAATGAGCTTACATACCCACACACACAGACAAAAGAAAAATGGACTATGTAGTCTTCATAACTGAGCCCTGGGAAAGTGTTGCAGCTGTTAAATTTTATATTTAAGTTTCAAACTCCAGGATGTATATTTTCCTTTCTCTCTGTTTGTTTAGGATGTCTGAAGGACTGCATTTTTGCATCCTTCAATCATTATTTTTTACTATAAGCTACTTTCAATAGGTTCCTTTAAGTTGCAATTAAAAAAACAACAATAACAACACCCTGATATTGTGGAAAAGCATAGAAAAGAAGGGACTTGTTTGTTCCATTTAAAGTACTTACTTAATTTTCTGTTGCAAAGAGGTAGAAATGATAAAGAAAAATAAATATAGGGAATCTGAGATGTGCTAAGATATCCTAAGATGACATAAACACAGTAAGACCAGTTCTCTATCAATCTATCATTTTGACATTACATCACTCATTAGTTATTAACCCGAAGAGACAGACTTTTAAATCTTAAAGATCACAGTGGATGAACATACACTATTTTGATGTCATTATTTTTTAAAAAATTTCTATCTGTTCTTTTGATTCTCATTTATAATGGGCCTAGATTACAATGGCTACAGTTAATGAGACAATTAACTTTTTACAGAATACGAATCACAAAGATTGTTTTACTGTAATTAACCATAGTGACTTCTAGCAGAGTTCTTAGTATGCACAAATACTTTTTTTTTCAGGAGTACTCAAGGCTTAAGGGAATTGTTCTGAAAGTTTCAAAGGCATATCAAAAAGCCAGACATAGAAGTATTTAATTAAATTTTGCTATGGGAGATGAAATGAGCAGGAATCATGTGAAATGCAAGTCTGTGGTAGTCAGCAGTATATCAGTTTCCTAATAGATAGATATAGGCATTCACAATTGAGCTTTAAGTGTTTTTCTAGAGCCTCCATTTGACCTTTCCTTAAGTCTGCTTTTCAATTGTGCTTGTTTTTCTGACTGATATATTCAAAATGTTTCTTTTCTGCTGACAGTGCCCAATTTTGTTGTTTTATGGGGATGCTGCTCAAGAAATTTGTAAAAACATGACCAGTAGCTCGTGTATAAAAATGGATTTCAGAAATTGAAGAGCTGTAATGTTTCTTGTGTTTTCTTTCCTCACAGTGAAGCTTCTCAGTATCTCATGCAAATGAATTTCATAATTTTTAGGATTCAGACCTTTAAAGATATACCCACCCTCAAGATTCCATTCCCTTGATAGGGCTTTTCCCTATTACATATGACTGGGAGTTTAAATGACACATGAAGGCATGTGCTCAGAGAGGGTGAGGAGCCACTTTGACAGAGGATAAAGAAAGCAACTGTCAGCTAAAAAAAACAAGTTTTTTTTTTCACCTTTAGACACATCTCTCAATGTTCTTATTTTTATTATGCTTTCTGTCGGTGTTGAGTGAAGCAGTAATTTGCTTTCCTGCTATTGTATAAAATTCTCTATGTCATTTAACTTTTAAAAATCATTTCAATGCTTTCTTCTTTTTTTCCAAAATGTCACAATGACATCTCTCTGTACACTGGTGTCCTAATTAGTTTATATCCTGACATAATTTTAATTAGCTTTATGATATTTCTGGCTGACTTTTCTTCTTGACAATTCTACTGTGCTTTAAAGAAAATTGTGATATTTATGTTATAACCTCATTTACTTTTTAAATCCTCCTAACATCTATCAACAAAGAGAGAATGTTTTCCTTTTTATTAACAAGAATCTGAAGTTACAGTAAAACAAACAATATGTTTCTCCCCTGATCAGCCCCTTTTTGACATGTGGCCCTGGACAGCAGTCAAAAAGTGTCTGTGTAGAGAGGCAATCACTCAGCAATGCAGCCTCATTGCATTCTCCATCAGAACTGGGAATTCCCAGCAATGTCTGCTGACTGAAGCGATATATGGCCTAGGGGGAGCTGAGCTTGGTTTTTGTTGATGCCAGTATATAGCCCTGTGAAGGTTTCCTTATGTTATTTTACACTACTTCTCTACAGTAGTTTTTCTGTTCTTCTAAATTGGAAACATACTTCTCATTCCGTTCAGCAATTATTGAGTTTCCCTAGTGGTTTAGTGCATAGGAATCACTTGTAAGATGGTGAATGTTTAATAAGTCTATAGCCTCATTCCTGAATTACCTGAAAGATGTAAAGTAATAGTTTGTGATTTTAAATCTGTTGTAGAAAACTCATTTTCCTCTCCTTTTCCAGCTACTAAATTATAATTTGAATCAGTTATTAAAAACCAACATGTAATCTCTAGATCCCACTTTTGCCTTTAAGTACAGAGTGGTTATGGGGGAAACACTGATATCAGGAATATCTAGGCTGTCTCATCTGTAACTGGGATAAGCATATCAACTTCGGAAAACTAGCAGGTGTATTTTATTTTACATTATTTTTTAAGATTTAAGTTCAGGGTACCATGTGCAGGTTTGTTACCAGGGTAAATTTGTGTCATAAGGGTTTGTTGTACAGATTATTTTGTCACTCAGTTACTAAGCCTAGTACCCATTAGTTATTTTTCCTGATCCTCTCCCTCCTCCCAGCCTCTACTTTGTAATAGGCCTCAGTGTGTGTTGTTCTCCTCTATGTGTCCATGTGTTCTCCTCATTTAGCTCCCACTTATAAGTGAGAACAACAGTATTTCTGTTACAGCATTTGTTTGCTGAGGATAATGGCCTCCATCTCAATCCATGGTCCTGCAGAGGACATGATCTCATTCATTTTTATGGCTGAATGGTACTCCATGGTATATATGCACCACATTTTCTTTATCCAGTTTACCTTGATGGGCATCTACGTTGATTCCATGTCCTTGCTAATGCGAATACTGCTGCAATGAACATAATGCGTTCATGTGTCTTTATGTTAGAACAATTTATATTCTTTTGGTTATATATTTAGTAATGGGATTGTTGGGTTGAATGTTATTTCTGTTTTTAGCTCTTTGACAAATTGCCACACTGCCTTCCACAATGGTTGAAATAATTTACATTTCCACCAATAGTGTATAAGCGTTCCCTTCTCTCTGCAACCTCGCCAGGCATATTATTTTTTAACTCTTTTTTTGTCTTTTTTTTTTTTTTTTGAGACAGAGTTTTGCACTGTCACCCAGGCTGGAGTGCAGTGGCGCAATCTCAGCTCACTGCAACCTCTGCCTTTTGGGTTCAAGTGATTCTTCTGCCTCAGCCTCCTGAGTAACTGGGATTAAAGGTGCCCGCCACCACACCTGGCTAATTTTCTTACTTTTAGTAGATACGAGGTTTCACTATGTTGGCTAGGCTGGTCTCAAACTCCTGACCTGTGAATCACCTGACTCAGCCTCCCAAAGTTCTGGGATTACAGGCTTGAGCCACTGTGCCCGGCCTTGATTTTTTAGTTATAGCTATTCTGACTGGCATGAGATGGTATCTCATTGTAGTTTTGATTTGCATTTCTCTAATGATAAGTGATGTTGAGCTTTTTTTCATATTCTTGTTGGCTACATATAAGTCTTCTTTTGAAAAGTGTTTGTTCATGTACTTGGCCCACTTTTTAGTGGGGTTGTTGGTTTTTTTTAAAAATTCATATATTGGTTTAAGTTCTTTATAGATACTGGATATTAGACCTTTGTCAGATGCATAGTTTGCAAAAATTTTCTGCTATTATGTATGTTGTCTGTTTACTCTGTCATTAGTTTCTTTTGCCGTGTAGAAGCTTAGATCCCGTTTGTCAATTTTTGCTTTCGTTTCAATTGCTTTTGGCATCTTCACCATGAAATCTTCTCCTGTTCCTATGTCCAAGATGGTATTGCCTAGGTTGTCTTCCAGGATTTTTATAGCTTTCCATTTTGCTTTAAGTCTTTATCTTGAGTTAATATCTAGCAGGTTCATCTGTAACTGAGATAAGTATATTCATTTTGAAAAACTAGCAGTTATATTTTAAAAAGCAAAAACCTCTCTATTATAATTTTTAATTGTCTTCTAATTTCTATGTTGAAATTCCAAATCTTATTTTAGCCAAATGAAGAAACAGATTAAGGCATGTCATGGGACTTCTCAAACTCTAGTCATTTAAAATAAAATTTTACATATATCATAAAGAAAGGAGCCCATGATATAAAGCAATGGCAGTATTCCCCACAGCCAAATAAATTAGAAATAATAGATGTAACATTGTATTTGAGGAAATATGATATCCCTTCACAAAGAGTTATTAAATTATAAACATGTTTAAGAAAGCCGAGTCCGCAATCTGACAAATGAACCTTGATTCTATTGTCAGACTTGTCTTTTGCTGTGTGATTATAGGAAAATTAATTAATCTCTCTAAATCTCAATTTAATCATTTAAGTAAATGAGGCTAAGGTAGATGCTATAATCATGCCCATCGCTGAAGTATCTAAAGCACGCAAAGCATTTAGCACAATGCCTTAACACAGGATTCCTTATGGATTATATTATTACATTCCTAGTAGTATTAGTTTTAGGGCATCTAGCTTTGGCTAAAGTTGGATTAGTATGAGATCGTATCAATCTGATTGTATACCATTTGTGTGAATTACGTTTTTTGTCCATTTTATTATCAAGGATTACCTTTTGACTTTTACTGTCATGGGGACTTTTAAAATGTTTCTTGATTACTTTGATTGATTCAAGACCATGACACACAGAAGAGTTCCTATAATTGTAACAGTCATTGAACAATGCCAGTCAATCAGTCACTCTTCTTATAACATCTTCAACCTTAAAAGAGAAAACGTGAACTTTTTCTTTCAGTGTTTTTTGAAATTAATTTGACACCTCAAAACCTAAGACAATTTGTCGCCGCCCCCCCACCATTTCAAACATAAAATTAATGACTTTGCCCCAAAACTGATAAGAGCAGTGTTATTTAATGTCTTAGATGAAATAAGAGGGGGTACAAATAGTTATGGATTCCCTGTTAATAAGAGGCTCCTAAGTGGCAATGCTCTTAATACACCACTTTACCTTGTCAAGAATTTTAATACCTCCAGCTGGAGTCCTGATGTGCCTCCAGGTAGATCTCACTTGTTCTCACATAATCAAAAGCACCTGGTGCCCTAATGCGTGAGTGAGAGATTGGCACCCAGCAGTTGCCCCCTGTGAAAATGTCCTCCAAAGTCTGATTATTCTAACAGGCAGGTGCTCCTGCTCCCTGATAATGACGTGAATGTCCCCAGCCTCATGCTGAAGGCAATCCTCTCCAAGGTCACTTGGCAGTGCTTCGTGCTTCTCATGTGTTTGCCATTTACTGTTGCTTTTAAGCAAAGGCCAATTATATCTACTTGGAATGCCAGTGTCTCTGAGGCTGCAAAACTCTGACACTGTTAAATTTCCTTTTACAAACCCATGGATTACATATACTGTGAATTTTCTCAAGTAAGTCATCTATTTGAAACCACATTTGAGTTATCTTTGTTTTGCTGACTCCAGGTAGGAAAACATAAAAAGAATTATATATTATCTTGCTTTTTCCCTTCCTCTTTTCCCCCTATTTCTTAATTTTTCTCTTTTATTTGTTGAAATTAATTGGATTAAATGAGATATTACAAGTGATCATATCTAGTGTGCAAAATACACTGAATTAATGTATAAAATGTCCTAGAAAAACCCAAATCAGATACTGTTCTATACTCTAATCCACTAATTTTCACTCTAAAGATTGTCCTCAGTTTTGCACATTTTTTTTCTTTCTTTTTCTTTCCTTCTATCTTTTTGTTGTTTGTTTTTAGATAACGGCTTTTACAATTAGAAAGTAGTACATGCTTATGGCAGGATGCCCAGAAAATTTCATTTCCTTAAGGACATCAGTGTATACAAAGTGGACTGTGCTTCTAGTGTTGCTAAAAAAATGAGAGCACACAGAATTCTAAAATCATCTCACTCGTAAAGAAGTCTTTTGGCTTTCTTAATCTCTCCTTGACTTTAAATACAAGTTTCATTGGTTCGTATGATTGTAGAGTGGAAAAAGCATATGCTTTATGGTATGAAAGAACTTGTATTTGAATTTCAACCATATCTGGTATTTATTAGTTATATAATCTTTAACATATTACTTAATCCTCTTTTAATCTCTTTTTCTTTTCATTTAGAATATATAATCTATTCACTCCAAAGAATTATTGTGATAACTTTGTATGTGTGCATGTATACATATTTATGATTAATTCACAAGGGCAACTTGCTAGAGTTAGGGTCACAGCCTCTATTTGAAAGCAGATATTTGTCTACTTAAAACATTTACATTTCAAGTGACATCCAACTGTTTCACAAAGACAAAAAGTAGGGCTAAGAGGACAAGTACTATTACTAGTTTTAGATTCATGTGTGTGAGTATATATTCGCATGTGTGTGCATATTTCTCTATGTCAATGTAATCTAGATGCATTCACTTCTAAATTCTTAGGAAAAGTACAAAGGATTAGGTTGAATTTTGCTCAATTATAAAGACTGTGTATTGAATGAATGCATATTTTGAAGAAATATACCACTAAGGAGAAACATTTGGAATTGCCACATTTCTCTACAAATAATTGCCACATTTCTCTACAAATTATTTCCACATTTCTATACAAAATTTGTGAGAAATTTCTACTTGGTTTCTTTGTGCAAGAAAGAAAGATTGTTTAACTCTTTAAGATCAATGCCATTATTTTTTAGTGATCTGTTTTACTTCAGTATCAGTAAAGATGCCAGATGTAGATAGATATAGACTTTGTTTGACCTCTGAAATTACTATCAAGGGATATCAGCTTGGAATTACTGAAAGTTTGTTGGAGAATCAGCTTAAAATAGTAGACTCCAATAATATACAGAAGAAAGCAAAAATAAAGAGAGAGTTAACAATAGAAGAACTTGGGAATGTAAAAGGGGCATATTACAATTAGCCGACACTAAGCATATGAGCCATCATGCAATGAATCCATGTGTATAAAACATGACATTCTATCCCAGCTCAAATGCTGCTTCATAGCATGTCTCTACAAACCTTCTAGGAAGCACAACCAATCAACCTCCACTATGCCTGTAGATAAATCCTGTCTAGCACCATGATTCTTTACTATGTGGTCTTTCCACAAGTCATTGAATTGGCAAAAGAAAGAATGGAAAGGGTATTGTGTTTGTAGATTGTTGATCTGAGGTTTAATCCTATCTGGCTTCCTATGGAAAATTTATTTCAACTTTCTACATTTTGACCTTTTCAATGTTCTAAAATTTTTACAGTGCTTCTTTCTGCAAAGGATTGTTGGAAAGATTAAATAACAGAATATATTCAAATGTGTTCTCTCAATTCCAAATGCCAGAAGATTCTCCTGAAACATTAAAATTTACATTTCAGGCTCTCGATTTTAGAGATTCTGGTTTACGATACCTGAGGTAGGGCCACAGAATCTGTGTTTTAGGAGATTACTAGTTGATTCTAATGAGAAACTTAAGAAGTAGCACATCAATATACCATGAGTAGGTAGAAAGATTAAAGATGAGATGATAAACATCCAGGATGACAGAATGATAATGGCTGTGACAAACGTGGAGGGTACCTTAATATGAATTTGGACTAAAGCCCTCTAGAAAAAAAAAAAGTACACTTTTAATTAAATTAAATTAAATGAAAACTTTGCCCAGATAAAAATGAGTCCCTCTTTGAACTTCTTACATTCCCTTGCATAATTCAAATTCTTTCAGTGCTTGAGGGGATGTGCTTGGGCATTCAGAGATGAAAGACAGAATTTCACAGGTAAAATTAATCCAATAAAAGCTATATCAATGCCAGTGGAATAGTTGTACCAGACATCTATCCTAGTATCCCTGCCACACCTCCTTCGTAGTTAGCTAAAAATCAGGTCATGAAGTAAAAACATCTGCACAGAGATCTTGATTGGAATTCAGAAATTTTTTACTCTTGCTCAATATAGTGAAGAAAATATAGAAAAAATAAACTCTCAAGTGGTCTAGAATCATAGCCAATCAACTCCCACTACACACTTAAATTCTTGTTTCCATTCCACTATTGCTAGCTGGTTATCCCTGCGCAAAGTACTTCATTTTTGAAAGTGTTAGCATATTCTTCTACAAAAGAGGGACAATAGTTCTTGTCTTCCATGGTTGTTGAGAGAATCAGTGATGAAAACTATTTGTGTGTATCTAGATGATGTCTAACTCTGACCTTAGCATGAGTGGCTACTGAATGAATATCAGAACTTTCTTTCATTAACTTTGTTTTAAGAGCAAGGCAAGGAAAATATTTGTAATTATTACAAGGTGAAGATATTGAGTAAGGCAACACCAGGATGATTTTAGAGTTGGCTAGTTGGTTGGCTCTGGCAGGGATAATAGCCACATTTTGGTCTCACATTGGGTGATGCAGCGTTTTTTTCAAAGTGTGTCCTCTTGAACATACAGAGTCATGAATGAGTCAGGGTCTGTTTGGTTCATAGAAACTCAAAGGATGAGGCCAACAGTCATCCAGAAGCTACAACATTTTACTTTTAGGACCTGGCAGTGAGGAGAGGAGCATAGAGGTAAAAAATAATTTGAAAAAGTTGTCAGGAAGTCTCTTTGTCCTCTTGGGCCATCTGGGTAAATATATCTTTATTGGGAAGGAAGGTCTCTCATTCAATTCTACCAATTTTCTAACAATGTGATTCAATTCTAGAACACTACCTTTGCCATTAAGACCAGTCTTCACTTTTCAAGAATTTTCTTTCCCTTTCAGATTCCACCTAGGACTCTGCAAGAACTGTTTTCTGACTTATGTTGCAATTTCAATAATTATGAGTGTTGGATACAATGAGTTCCAGATTTCTCTTCAAAGAATCAGTATGTCAATACGTTCAGTTCTTTGTCCTCCACTTTAAAGTTTAACTTCCTTGTAGTTTCAGTAAACAACCTTCTCCACCAGTCCTAATCAGCAGTTCACATCTGTTCCCTCAGTCCCCTGCTGCATCCTGACTCATCCCAGTCACCTGCTCCAGTCACCTGCTCTGGTCACCTGCTTTGACCTAGGTCATCCCTAGCTACCTGCTCTGACCTGCCCATAACTGTTCTTCCCGCCAAACTACCCACCCTGCCACTCTGGCTCCTACCCCTGCTCTCTTTAAAACAGCCTGTCGGAGTTAGTCTAGACTGTGCCATCTAACCCTAGCCAATAGGGGAATGACACAGCAGTAGGGGAGACCTCCATAGAAATAAATACCTCTTCCCTTCCCTTGTCCAAGTATGTGTTTGCCATTGTTCCATCTGTGAGCTGTACCATCTATAGAAGTAAATTGCCTTTCTGAGGAAATTCACATTCGAGTACTACTTCTTTGGTGGCACCAAAAATTTACATATAACAATGAGCTCCCCTGAATAGCATTGGTCTATTCTCTGCAGGTCTATATTCAGTGATTCCTCACTTTTCTTCCTCCTTGTTCTCACTCATACCTTAGTCTGGCCAGACCTAATTTGCAGCTTGGAATAGCCTTGGTCTGAATTTCAGCTGGAGCTACCATACAGATTATGACTATTCTGAAGATATTTCAAAGGTTGAGTTTATTTCAAGTCTGAGACTTACACTAAAGACCCTTTATTTCTAAATCCAAGCTTTTGTCTTCTAAGAGTTGAAATGGGTGATATGAGGAAAATAAATGAGATTAAGGAAAGGAAAGATCATGGAAGGTCAAAATTTTTAACAAAAGCTTCCTTTGAACCTCAATATGGACATTTAAAAGTACATATTTTTAAAAATTACAAGCAGGAAAGAAACATTCCTAGTGAGAGAATGGCATCACTGGGAATGTGTTTAAGGAATGATGAGGACCAGTGACTTTTCTTTCTATTGGCTGTATCTGCCGAACCTAAGAGTGGGCCATCTCAATGGAGCTGGAGAAATGTTATTATAGGCAGCTTAGTTACTTTTCTAACCCTTTCTTCAAGAACTGAGCTCTACTCTCCATACCCTAAGCCATTTTCTTAAAGTTTTGCTCGAAGTCTGAAACCATCACTTTCACATTCTTGGATACGTGGTGTAAACTGGTACCATTTTCTATACCGTTCATTATAATTTTTCAGAAAAATTGTCCCTGAAATCCCTGTGGCCCCCTACCCCACAAATTTCTCTTATCTTATTTTTCTTATTAGCTAGTGGTGATAACATTGCAGCACTCAAAAAGACTAGCCATTCTAAATTATAATAAGTTGATTATCAATATACGTTTCTGCTTCATTAAGGACACTATGTTTAGTAAGTGAATAAGGTGGTGATTTGCTGAGGTTTTCCTTTCCCAAAAATAAGGTGGACATTAATTCAAAAATATTTTGTTAATGCATTCTGTAGACAACCTCAGCCTTTATCAAGTTCTCCTGTTATGTACAAAGTAGGTAGCAGCTCCACATCACCTCCACCTAAGGTCTAAGCTCATCAGTATGGCCCTCACAGCATTCATAGTCTCACACAGCCTCCTCAACCATCTCCATCAACAAAACAACATTTCAGCTACTAAATAATTTACCAAGGACTTAACATAGAATATAATTTTATGACTATATCTTCACAGTTATGTTTCATCTGCTTTGAATGCCAGCCTGATATTTCCTACCCAGTAAATTTCTATTTATTACCATCACGTATTTTCCCATTATCTCTGATTTGAAATATTTCAATCGGTTCAGAACCTATCAGTCATTAGAATTTTTCTATGTGTTTCCATAGCACTTTTTCTTCCCTTAGACTTAGGAACATTGCACCACCCTGAATTATGTCTAAATATGTCTGTGTTTCTCACCATACTTTAAGCAAATGAAGCTCTGGAGAGGTATGTTATATCTCTGTGTATCCCTAAGCCTCGCTCTGTCTTTAACAGGGCAGATATTTAGCTAAGGTTTGTTGAATGATGCAACAATGGACAAGATTATGAACAAACTAGTCTAAATTTCAATGGGGCTTGAGAGATCCTCTATAACCCAGAGGTGTAAATGGGACCATGAGCTAGACTTTCAATGACATTTGCTTTGATTTGCTTTTTATAGGGAGCCTTTACATTGTATCTAAACACACTGGCTGCACAGCATTTCACCTATCACTCTCTGGAAGCTCTGGACCTTCTGAATCCAAAGCCAGCAGCCAGGCTGAAAGAGCTCACACAGCCTTGCTCAACGCAAACAGAAGTTACCTCTCTTTGTGGGGTTTTCAGTGAGGTCTTGATTGTTACCGTAAAAACAGTTTGCACATTGGAATAAAAAATAATAGTGAAATAATGTGGCAGAACATAAAAGCTTGGAAGTTCATGTGGAGGGCTGAATTGCACCATATGGCTTCCAGTTCTGTACCTAGACCCAATAGAGTGCATTAAGAAAGCCATTTAGCCAGTGTCCTGTTGTGCCTGGTTATAGAGGGGCATATGGTATATTATCCCACATTAGAATAATTATGAGTTTCCTTGTGTTGATCTTTGCCTCTCTCAAAGTTTTGGTTTTTGGCACAAAGGAAATTTCAGCAGGGATTTCTTATTACATTTCTATTCTTTTACTTTTTCTTTAATACTTACATCTGCAGAAGTTGTCATGACACAGTTATTTCTTATGAAAACTACAATTTTAAAAGAGAAAAAAAGAACAAAACTTGAGGATTTAGGAATTTGCTGTTGTAAAGGAGCTGAGTGTATCTGGTAAGTATTTACTTCTCTTGCAATTGGAGAAGGAATGTGGCAAATGGAAGGAGATCCTGAGGGCATTGGATAGGAAAGAAATGGTTTAATCACACATGAATGGGTGATTATTGTCTGCTGAATCCTGATTTAGGAATGTTGTATGGTTAATCTCATTTCACTTTCACAATGTGTTGAATAAAGATGACTTTTTGTCATTATTTATTGCCTTATAACAGGGTAAATTATTTAGTTATCTATTGGACTTTAATTTATTGCCTATTTCTCCCACTTGTATGTATACCCCACAAGAGAAGATATTTTTTTCTGAGTTTTTGTTAAATAAAATATCTCATGACCTAGGACAGAGTCATACAATATAATAGAAACTCAATAAATCCTTGCTGAATCAACAAATTATATATACTAAATAAGAAATAGAAGATGAGGAAAATTATATAATTGTATCCAGGTCACAGAGTCAGATTTTCATAAAATGAGAATTTTAACCTTTATGTGTGACTACCAAGACATACTCTTTATTCTGGCATCTATTGTACATCCTAAATGAAAAATATTAATGTTCACTCCCAGGCAGATCACTTAATAGTTCTTTGATCTAGGAGTTGATAATTATTTTTGAATCTGTAAAATGGATAGATACAATTAAGATATAGTTAAATAAATTAGATTCTGAACATGGACATAAATATTCATACAAATACAAACATATACTATTTTGCTCATCTGTAAAAGCTCCAAATTATAAGTAATTTAGGCATGTATAATATATACAATAGTTAAACATGTACAATGCAATATACATATGCATTGTTATAACTATACCTAGTTATAACAATAATGGATATAACTATCCAAAGTAAGATAATGGATATAACTTTCAATGGACTAATTGTCATACAGTTATGAAATCTGTATAGCCTATTGGTTGTGAGATTGACCTTTCATTAAACCTCCAGTCTGTCTAGACTCAAATCCCTGGCTCTGAAACATATTAAATGTGTGACCTTGAACTTACTGTGTAATCTCTCTGAGTCTCAGTTCTTCCTATATTAAATATGGATTATGGAGTCTCCTTCATGGGATTGATGTGTTAATCAATAAGAAAATGTAGGTAAATTGCTTAGTAAAGTGCCTGAAAGACATTATTATTCAATCATATTTATTCCTTTTCATTTTTATCTTGTTACTCAGTTGTTCTATCTTTTTAAATATAGTCCTCATTTCAAAATCATTAAGACTGACTAGAAATTTGGTCAAATTCTATCTCTATATTTCCATTGACTTAGAGTTATCCATTTTTGTTTCTGGTGGACAAATTTCTTCTGAAACTCCGGTTTTGACCAGTTTGATGATTGTGTATTTTCTTACTTGATTACAATTTCAGGCAGTCAGCAAGTGTTAAGTAAATTTTCAGTAACCAAAATAACATCCACTTGTTTCTACTAAAGCAATGCTCAGAAAATAATGGTAAATTATGAGAAGAGTTGTTAATATCAAGTGTTTAGCCAGAGTTTGAAATAAAAACTTCAGAGATTATAGTTTATGGACACTCTTCTTTATGCTGATAGATTCTATATGTATTTTTCTTTTAAATAATCTATATAATTTAGTGTGTGAATATATACAATGTATAATTTTAGATATTTTAATATAAACTGTAATTTTTTGTTTCATTTACTCTAAAAGAAGAAAGGGGAGCTTTGAGAAAACATTATCTCTGAAAGGCAAGCAAAAATGCTGAGCACATTGAAATTCAGATAATACTCTGTTAAATGCACTTTTTTCTTCTGTTTTAAGCCTTAAAAAGTAATTTATAATAAAAGCTGTATAAACCTAAATATGTCCCCAAAGTTAAGTTCATGATAGGTCTTAAATGTGCTAAAAATGGCCTCTATGTGACATTTTTGCCCCACTTTTCAATTTCTTCTTTATATGGTTTCAGCAGTTTGAGAGTTGGGATATTGCTACTAGGCACTTTTCAGCAAGTTTGAAGATTTAAACTTCTCTGCCTTGCTATTTTATTTCATCTTCAGGATTTCTAAAAGCATGAGGCAGGTGAGATGTACTTTGACCATTCAAATCTTGCAACACATTTAAGAAGTTCGTGCCCCTCAAAATAGTGTGTATTATTATTAACATATGATGATCAAACAACCACATGTATTAATATTCATTGAGCAATTGAATAAACTTTTGAATATGAGAAAGGCTAATATCCTATGAATTGAAGTGTAGTTTACGAGACCGTGTGATCCATTAACCACCAGAACCCTTCATTACTGTGGGAAGAGAACCAAATGCTGGATTCTCCATGGATGATATTTTGGCAATTAGTTATATCTGCAAATGTGTAACTGCAGGTGCAACCCAGCTGGTTAGTCAACAATTTGTTAATGCTTGATGCATAGCACCCTAAGTACCTAAGCAATTAGAGACCTGATACAACAATTAATTAGGGTCCCAAATTAAGTCAGGCAAGAAGTGTTGTTACATTCAAAAATTCAAAGCATAAATGCCACTGAAAAAAATTTCAAAGAAACTCCAATAGAAAGCATTTCTAAATTAATATATAGAGGACTTTGCAAACTGGTGACCTATTTTGCTAACTGTATCCATTGGGTGAGTGTGTTTATTGAAAAAAGAAATAGATTTTCTTATTTAAAGCCAGCAAAATAAATAGAAATTCTCAATCATCAAAAGGAATGTCAGACTTAGTCCTAACAATCTTTTGTCAAATACAAATTAAGGAGTTCTTCAGCTCCTCACCTTTACCTTACCTGACAGCCCTAAACTTTAATCATCTTTGGATGGCATTAACAAACATTATTCTCTACATTTCTAAACAGAAATGATTACGAATACACTGTGAGTTGAGGGAAAAATTTACTCTTTCCTCAGGTTGTCTTCCAAACCAAGTCTGCCCTACAGGATAGCCCAAACATGCTCTTTCCTTGGCTTTCTGCCCACTAACTTCTTATTTTTCTACCCACTTGAACACCAGATCTCTTTCCTTCTTCTACCACCAAAAAAGGTGTCCAGTTGCATTTAGACGTGTTGCCTCCTATATTCTGGTTAATGCAGCATAAAAACAACAGACCTCTGTCTTGCACACACTGATTGCCTTTTACAGAATAACTTTGTTGCATCGTAAAGCTAAAATACATCTTTATTGCCTGGAGTGGGCATGGGGAAGGCAGGGTGACAAAGAAAATAACAATGGGGAGGACTTTATGAAACATGCATGTTTAGAAAACATGGTGCAACTTTAGAAAACATGCATGTTTAGAAACATGGTGCATCTTTAGAAAAAACATCTATAATCAAACTAAAAAACAATTGTCATAGTTGTACTGTATAGTCCAGTCCATACGCTGAATGATTAGGGAGAAAACAGTAAAAGCATCAGTTCTGAAATCAAAGATTTGTTTTGAACTCCAAAGATTTAGCAAAGATCTAGAATGAAAGTGGACGAGAATGAACAGAAAAATAAAAAGGGAGTGGCAGTGGGCAGAATTATGGAATCACAGGATGATAAATTGTTCTGGTTATCTCCTCTTTACCCCAATGTTGAGGAAGAAATTCCCACCCTAGGCTTAAGGGGATGGCTGAACCTACGACTGCTGGAACTGGACGGATGAGACAGGAGCAGTTTACAGTCTCACATAAAGTCTTCTCAGCTTATAAGAAATTCACATAGACCCACAGCCCAGGGAAGGAGGACCCTGTGCCATGCAGAGCCACATGGTGGTTACCTTCAAGAACAGAGTGAAGTACCAGGACTGTGGGAGGCAAACATTGTAGTCATACGAACGTAAGGTGGATCTCACTTTTCTTTCTTGAATGTAATTTTCTTGTCTGAATAATTTCACAGGCTGGCAGGGAACTGAAGCTTCTCCTCAGGGGTAAACGAGCATACCGCTACTCCCCATCATCAGGAGATAATTGTTTGTCTAGGTGACCTTATGCACAAAAGCACAGTGGATACGGGTCTTTCATGTAGGCTCTTTAAGGCTGTCCCCTTTTCACTAAATATCAAAACAACACACTATATTCGGTTTTAATTTCAGAATTGACACCAGACAGGCAAGCAGTGTGTCAGTACAAAGTGATTGTCAGTTCTCTTAATGGCAGGGGCTGTCACAGTATCTGATAGGTTAGTTGGTCAGAGTGCTTTTTTTTGTTTTTTGTTTGTTTGTTTGTTTTTTAACTGTGAGGGCTGCCTCTCAAGCCTTGCAATTGTTTTAAAGTAGTGGGTATTGACGTTTTCTTCCTGGAAACTCTATTGTGCTTACCACATTCCAAAAAGAGCTGGATGAGGTATGGTTGAGGAATAACTATGAGTCTCTGGTGAGCCTTACTCTGCTTTGGAGGGTTTAATTTAGATTCCTTATCAGATAATAACTGGATTTTTGTGTTTCTTTTCCTTTATTTTTATGATGGCAGTAGAACTTGTGTGATGCCATTCCACTGACATTCAAGTTGCATATCTAGTGACACCATAAAGGCTCAGGCATCAGCACTGACACAGGAATGACTCCTGTGGGGCCATTGTTATCCCTGTGGAAGTATATGAGACACATCATTGAAATTGTAACAGCTCCAGTAGTTGCAAAGAGAGATGGTAATAACTCCTTGGGAGATATTGCTAAGGCACTAGGAGTGCAAGCAGTACCTTTGTGAACACTGCAGCAGAACTTACACTAATACTTTAGATTAAGGTAAAATACATACATTCATACAAAGCATCCAAAACACATACATATATACACACATACATACAAAATTTTTTCAGAAAGGTGTGGCAATGACCACCCTTTAAAATAACATTGATTAAATATATATTTTATCTAGTAAATTTTAAACTGTAGTAAGACAATATGATTGAAGTCACCAAATACATAATTCTGTGTTCTTTAAAAATCAACACGTGTCTGTATATACTACTTCAAAACGATTTTAAATGGCTTATTTACCTTTTATGGATTTTTGTTCTACTCTTTCTTTTTTTTTCTTGCTTT